>ML170344.1:0-27111 GCA_004355085.1 Rickenella mellea | reverse complement strand
TGAGATAAGTACAATGATTGCACCACGAAAGTAAAGTCGAGATATGTCGCGCTGGTCGCCTCAACGTCGACTCTTCGAACCAAGCCGAGTCATGGAAGAGTTATATGCAACGAGGGAGACGATGGGAGTTGACGAGTGAACCTGTCGAGGAGTTTATAACACGAAAACCTCAAATGATAAATGAATAAGATGTCGCGCGACGTACCCGTGGACAGGGCTCTACGAAACGGTTGACGCGAAGCACTGTGAAGAAACTCACAGCTCACCATATAGCAGTCAGTATGACAGATACAAAGCTCCTTCGGCAATGTTCATCTTGCACGAAAAACGACGGGTCCTCCACCTCGTCTAACTCCCCGGACGCAGCTTCCAGACGGTCACCACACCAAGGTAGGGAATTGAAGGAATTAAGAAGCCGTCGTATTTTGCGGTGGTTCGGTGAACGTAAGAAGGGCCGAATGCATGCGCCCGTTGATTACGAATTTTGGTTTGATTCTTGGTATGAATGAACAGCGAGGCTCCGTTGGAAAATTGTCAAGAGCGGAATCGTGTAAGGGTGGACAAGGAATGAATCGTTGAATCATTCGCGTGACCGGACGAGGTGGTAAATGGTGATGATTCGTCGAGCTGAGCCTCTCATCGATCCTGCGGCATTAACATGGCACTGAAACACCTCCTCTATAGATAATTCCAAATTAGCGCCTGTGGTCAAAAAGCTGCATTGAAAACAGGTGCAGTCGAAACATGGTACCCGGTGAGGTGTGATTGAGTGGGTTAGAATGCAGAGAACCCGGTGGTGTTGTTGATGACGATGCGAATGTTCTGCAATCGAAGATGATGGGAGTGTGGAAAAGAAAGGAAGAATCAAAAAATTTCGCGAGCCCATTGCGAGCGTCAACAGTTGGGGATGAAATACGGAGCTCCATCCATCAAAACGACTGGCACGCTACATTTAACCTTGGGGATGCGAAGGATGGTCATTGGCGTGGTGGCACGTTGGAAAATGAATGAAGGGATTCTTGTACGGTCCCTAAACGGCTGACGAAGTGCGAACATGCAGGCGAACCAAGAGAAAACGGCAGTATGGGCACGGAGGACCTTATTGATGTGCGAAACGAAGACATCAAATTTCGCGTTCTGGCTTAGCCCGAGTAAAATTGTCCAGGGGAATCCGGTGGCATTAAATCCGTTAATATTCGGCCAGTGCGGAGACTGGTGGATGCCGGAATCGCTGCGGATTGTATAGCATTTCGGATTTCTTGGACACGTATTGAGTACACGGAACTGAGGAGACGCAGTAAGTTTATAAGCCAGGTATGTCTGTGGAATCGTCAAGCTGATACCCAGCGAATTGATCGGAACAAATGAAGTGATGTCGACTGTGCAGGCGATTCTGCGGAGCGGTCTGTAAGATTGGAGCGCCAGTGATGGTAGAAGTGGGAGAAGAAGGAAAGATGGAGACTCGCGGCGACGACGAGGAGTTGATAAGGGTTTTTGCGTACCGTGGAGACTCGGACCACCGGAAGGGAAACCGAAGATCGTTGAGCGGCCGTTTCTGGACTAAATGAAAACGACGCTTCTTAGCGTGAAGAGTCCTCGGGAGTCCATGACGGTCATCGAACCCTAGGCTCGCGGTTGACGCGTATGGAACTTTGTTCGTGACTGTGGTCGATCGCTAAGCGATGTCGCGCCTCTGTGGCATTTTTTTCTCGTCATGGTGGTGACGTCATTGGCAGACCGAACAAAATTCGAGATGCTTTAGCAGGGAGATTCGACAAGCAGAACGTGCATTCCATTACAATTGATACAGACAGAAGTTATTCATTACAATTTGTGAACATACAATGTATTGTAAAGCTATGGAATGGAATTCAACGTGGCGAGCTTCTCAAATGCGACTTAACCCCTTTGCTTTGCTTGACATTCAAACCGTTAGCATCACAAGATTCCGGATCTCCGCCAAATCCTTCTACAAAGCAATATAATGGTGATTTGATTGCGATTCGAGCATGGATATCGAATTGGGTAGTTGGTCGATGATGTGGAAACAGGATATTCGGTAAGGAATAAAGAGCGAGAAGGCGACCAGAGATCGGTTCGGACGTGACAGTTACCGTGGACCAGCACAAGGGTAATGGTTACATTTCGAGTTCGTCGAGTATAAATACAGCACCAGAAGTGCACCAAAAAAGTAAAGGCACTGCGCTGTGCTGGTCCGCACAACCACACTCCGTGGAACCAAACCGCCTTGGAAACTCAGGTCCAAAATGTACGAATAGGAGAGTTATCCAACCGTCTAAACCTTCCAACTGTAATCATAGCAAATCGTGATTACCAGCGGGGTGGATGGCACCTCAAAGATCACGACCCGGACATGCCGGTGGCAATTACGATGGGTCGTGAATTGAGCGAGAGCCAACCCGTGCTGGAAAAGCGAACCAATGATCTGTACAGAACGAAGGAGGCAGAAATGGAGGAAAGAATAGATGTGATGGATGCGAGGGACGTTGTAGTCGGCGGATTATTGGCGAACGACGCCAGAATGCAAGGGGAGTGGATTGCAGGAAATCAAGCGGGAGACCGAAACGAAAATCTCCGATGAGAATGTATGGAGCTGTCGAAAGACGGTGCAATATCGTGCACCATGGTTTCGGAATTGGAAATAGAATAACGAAGCGCGATGGAAACCGTAGAATGACAGGAACACACCCATATACCAACAGTCCTGCGTGAGCGAATGTGGTTCAACCACTCCACCTCCCAGGTCTCACACTCATGTACCTTACACATCCGTTGTGAGAATAACGCTAATTTTATCAGCACGGATGAGAGTTGAGCCCGCGGAGGTGGAGTGGCGAGATCGCGAGGTTCGAGTTCGGTGAACGGTGCTATGCAAAGTCCACGCGGCGTTAATCGACATGCAATGTGTTTCAGTGACTCGGCGTCTCTATTTGCGTCGGACCGATGCGCGGAATCAAAGTGGAAGCAACAATTTGTACCACTCCAGAATCCCCGTTTGCATCCATCGCTTAGGAGACGCGTCATTCAGCGTCAACAGAAAACATGTCGCGACGATGCCGTGACTCAGAAACGAGCCCAGAAACGGGAACCAGTGTGGGTGGCCGTTCGAAACCTCAGACATGGCCATGCCGCCCAATAATAATAATGGAACCCAAGGAGCAACACTCACCAATTGAATGCCAATGGTGTAGTAAGCCAGATAAAGATCTGATGCAGATTGGAGCGGATAAGAAGGGAGAAATAACAGCCAGTGCAACAGCAGGGATAGCTTCAGAGTGTGAGTGCAGAGAGTAGGAGAGTGAATCAACTTCGGTGTTTACCGAGGCGGAGCACAACCGGGCCGAAGTTGCCATTCTTGGATACTAGCTTCGGTTGATTACTGGTCAAAACTTTTCTCAATCTACGCCTCACTCCTCCACCGTTTCCCTTCTGGCCACGCGATGAAGGAGTGCACAAATCGATTAAATCGATATCGTCACCTTATATTGCTTCACAACTCGCTCCGAAGAGTCCTCAAGACCGCCATAATGGAACTGCTTCACCCGCGAACTCCAGACCATGACTGCCTTTCAATCGTCCTCACCTTCTGGTACTCTTTGGTCACTGCCACTTCCAAGACCGCGGCATAGCCTGATTGATTCAGTAAGTAGTAGTTGACAAGATCATTTTTCCCTGCTGAACGTGTCATCGCCCTTGATCGACAGTGATGCGACGGACGTGAGATCAAGACACTTTAGCCTGAAACTGGTTCCAACGACGATGCGTTCCAACAACGCTCCATGTTGCAAACTCTCTCTGTCGCTCCGCACGACGGCATGATGAGAAGATCCATTTCGTCGATAATTGGAACAACGAACACATCCTCCCGGAATCTCATCGAAGCACGTGCGCTGCCAAAGCACCGTATGTTGACGAGGATCATCTCGGGAGAGGGAACACCTGTAATTCGAGGATTGGCCACGTTCAGCCAAAGCGTCAGGATTGCGTACGTCCAAATGTCGAAAGACACCGAATCTGAGAAAGATCACGACTTCCTTAAACAGGTGGTTGTTTTGCCGATATACAAGGTCCTGGAGTGCGAAACAAAATATATCCCTTTGAAAGCTCCAGCGCTTTCGTTATTGAACCCGGAACGTAACTCGCCTATCACATCGTCAAATGTGGAATCGAATGAATTTGTTTGCGAATATTCCACCAGGTGTCCAGCAGATGGGGCATTCGCAGTATCGCGTACATGGGCGCTGTTCCGATCGCCTGTGTGAGCTGTTAGGTGTTAGCTCTGTGATTTATAGCTTACCGCCAAGACTTCTCAGAACGCTCGCGTCTCCATCACAAATAGGAGAAGATCAATTATAGCTGTCCCCTGGACGACAAATTTGATTTCAGAATCGGCCTCAAAACGCAGACATCGCCTTAGCGTACTCCTCCCCTACCAATGCGAAGGTTTTTATCTTCATCGCCGTATGTTTCCACCATCGGATAATGACTGCAATGCGTTTGGAGTCCAATTCTTTGGTCTTCGATGCCGTTGAACAAATGTAAGTTTCTCGAACAGGCGGAGCCATCGGCGGGAATGCATGGTACTGACGCATTCGTTATTACAGATTCATACTGCAATACGTTTGTCTTGCGTCGATCAGTACGTTCGGAAACAACAGCACATATTTACATTAGCTGACTCCTTGAGATAGCTCTCCTGTATTACGACCGCCTCTTAACTTTCCCGGACGAGATCAAGCACATCTGGCGACGGAAACTTTCCATGATATCAATGATATTCATCCTCAATCGGTACACAGCGTGCTTTGGTTATATTCCAATAGTCCTCTTCTTCTTTAATTCTCCTTTCGATGACGAAGTGAGTTCAGTTACAGCTCTCTACAGCCACTAAACTCATGTTACCGATTAGCAGTACGTGGGTTGCGATCCTCGATATCGGCTACTTTGTTAAACCTATTGAAAGCTGTCGAATATTCGCCCACTTCCCTGGTACCCTGAATTGTATCAACCAATTACACTTTGCCATTTGAGAGTAATGCCGCCTTCAAGGCATGCCTGACCTCAGGAATCTCTTCATAAGTGGTTTATACTCGAAGGATGAAAGAACATGAGCTAATCGAGTGCATTTAAGTACTCTGCTTACGTGATCTGGTTCGAGAGTCACAAGCACTGTTGAATCGTTAGTACGATAGCTTTTAAGATCTCCTGGTCCGTTACCATGACATTTGATACAACAGTATCGATTCTATCCCTTTCTCGAACGTATCAAATGTACAAAGCACATAAGTCATGCAAGCATGACATCGAATTTGGCAATCTCTTCCTTCGGGACGGTGAGTTAACAATTATACCGTCCCAAAATCATTCCACCATTCACATATTTTATTTGTCCAGGTAGTTCATATTTCACGTGAGTAGGATCTCTGTCAGGACTCTACACGTATGGTCTAACGAGTAGGAAGCGTAACGGCTACAGCCAACTTCATTAATTTACTCGTATTCGTGGTACGTCTGTGCAGCCTATTTACACGAATCTTGAAAAAGAAAACTCCTTACTAGTCCTCAGTAAACACGTTCGTGGAACAAAGCACTGGTAATACCTCTTATATGTCAGTTTATTTCCACCACCTACCATCTGCTAACATATCTGATGCGAATGGCAGAATATCCGTTACCGCCGCCTCCCGTCTAGTGCTAAATATCAGCGATCTGGGCCATCCGAGGACGTCGGACGCTGCGCAACAAATGACAACTGGAATTCCTCGCGGTTTAACGTGGAATGTCCGCAGCTCAGATGAATCGACACAGGCGGATTACTCAGTAAATCAAACCACAACTGTGACAAGCGCAGAGGTATCGTTCGAAACGGATCCGTTGGCTCTACATTTGTGGAACTTTGGTGGATTTCTTGTAAAATATTCAGCATTGTATTTGTCCCATGGTTTGGCAACTTGTTATCACGCATGGAAGGCTGTCGCCGTATTTCGTCTGGATAAGTACTGTGTATCGGTTGATGTGCCAAACCGCCCACTATGCGAGTATGCTCTCCTTTAAGAGAAATAGTGAAGATTCGGTGAGCATGATAAAAATTATGTAAGCTATGCCAAACACGTCACCATTTTGATTGCGTTGGCAACCACGAAGACATCGACGATGGACGGCCCCCAACCCCCTGAAGTCAAGCTGATCGAATTTGACCTTTCGGGACGGTAATTTCAATGCTTGGGTGAAATGGCACAAAGATATGCTTAGTTTGTTACAATGTTTTTCCATGTGTCAGGTACAGGCGAATTGGAACGCGTGGCAGGCGATGTGAAGAAGTGAGCGAGTGACACAAGCGTTGTGGAGAACTCAGCAGCTTATTGTTGGACACCACAGTGCTCCAAAACTCATTCCACATTAAATTGTACTGGAGGCTTCCCTTGTGAGAACTGTCGACGTCGTGGTCGGGCTGATCACTGTGTGCCCTATCGGACACTGAGGGAACGACAAAGGTAGCATTTCCGTCTGAAACTACCAAGCCAAATTTATCAACCAATTTTGCTTAGGGATCCCTTGAGACTGCCACGACGGACCATGGAGTTGAACGCAAGACTACCTTTGAAGGATATGATAGAAGATTGGAACTCAACATTACAAGCGACCAAAGCCGCTACTCTTGGTGCAGGCAATGAGTTTGGACCCACAATTGGTGACGTCGTGGACGAAGACCACGCCAACGTCAATGTCATGTCGATAGAATACAGCTGGGAGAACGTGAAGGAACATGTCCAACTGTACTCTGTGAGCAATTGATCGTGATCCCATTTTAACGTTCTAGAATGTGCCATTAGAATTGTGTCTACCAAGGCATGAAATTTCTCAGCACCATGGATTTCGAGCCGGGGACCGTTACACGCCTGACCATGTAGGTCTATCATGAAAGTACCTTCAATTAAGTACTGAACTGATGTTACAGTGTCCGAATTGAGTTTTGCTCATGGTTTCGAGGTTTTGCCTCGAAAGATTCCATCGCCACGCTATTGAGGCATCACGATGTTCAAATCGCGATAATGGATATCTTAGACTGTGTTAAAGTGGTATAGTCTTTCGATCAATTATTTCGGATCCAGCTCACCAAGACACTCTAGTCTGATGACGCAGAGAAGTGGCTTCCTCCGTTTCATGCCGCAATACAAGCCGATATCCGCCATTTGGCTGCGTTCATCTCAGACATTCTGACTTCCCGAAATACGGAAGACGTAAAGTCGTTAGATTTGGACGACCTTGACATCGTAATGAACCTACTGCAAGCGGTTAGAGTCATTATTAATATGCTCAAAACACGAGTTCTAATTTCGTAATTTACCGTAGCTGTTTGATTATCGTGTTGCAAATCACCGCTACCTCGAACGATTCTTGAAGTCCCTCGTCAACGAAAGGGATGTATTACCAACATATTTATTTCTCAATGGCGTCAGATCCATTGGATATCACCCATTGACCGGTGGAGGGTTTTCGGACGTTTGGAAAGGCGAATGGGATGAACTACCGCACAAGTCCATTGCTTTGAAGATGCCCAAATTATACGCCTCATCAGATCTGAGGAAACTAGTTAAGGTTGGCAATTTACCGTTTACCAATTCTTAAATTCAACGAGAAAACCGAAACAGGAATTCTGCAAAGAAGCAATGATCTGGCGACAATTCAAACACGACAATGTCCTACAATTCTACGGCTGCTTCAACGACGAATTGAACAAGCAGTATGCCTTGATTTCGCCGTGGATGGTAAATGGAGATATGATGACGTTCCTAATGCGAAACCCTTCAACACCCAGGCTTCCCATGGTAAGTCCGGGTCGATAATCGCTGAGATTACGCGGTTATTAACGATTTCCCAGATGAGAGGTGTCGCCCTAGGCTTATGTTACCTTCATGCCTTACAGCCAGCTGTGGTGCACGGTGACCTTCGCGGGGTGAGTTGTTTCGTCTTTCTTCCGTGGACCTGCCCATCCAAATCCCCTATAGTCAAATGTGTTGATAGATGAAGATTGCAACCCTCGAATCACTGATTTTGGACTAACGAAGCTCATGGATTCTCAAGCGAGCCAAGCGGGAAGTTCATTCAACGGGAGAGGTTCGATGAGGTGGCAGGCTCCAGAGCTGCTCAAAACTATTCCGGGTGAAAGCGTACACATTTCACGGACAAGCGATGTGTATGCATTCGCTCACGTTTCTCTGGAGGTGGGCATATCTCTTCTTCGAATCAAGGTACTGCACCTCACTATAGTAATTATGCAGATATTTACAAGCAAGCCGCCGTTCCACGAACTAAGCGATGTGCAAGCATGAATGGCAGTGATTTCGGACCAGAGGCCGCTGCGGCCAACGGAATTGGAAAGTCTCGAGCACGATGACGTTTGGAAACTCATCGAAAAGTGTTGGAGTACACAACCTAGCAACCGACCGGGGATGGCAGAGGTTGTTGTTCGTATACCTCCATACACACCTTGGATTCCGGAACCTTGAATAGACACGATGTATCTGTAAGTGAGAACCTGTGATGAAATTTGCGCAATTCAGCACATTTGAACATATCACCATGGAGATCTTCCGCATTCCCGTATTGGTATGATGGTCCGTACGTTGCAATGACAGACTTAAGAGTAAGAGTTGTTTACATGTAGATAATGGAGGTTAATTTAAACTCACTGGCTGTTGTGAGGTTGGGGATGAAACGAATAACGACTGAATCAATATATTCAGCAACTATCGTAGATTTTGTTCCCCGCCTTCCTCCGGCGTGCGATTAGGTCCTAAGTCTTCTTGGTTTGGGTGACAATCAGTCCATTCTTTATGGATCCGTCGCCACTGTTGCCCAACGTCCTTGCACGGCAGCTAGTGAGTCACAGGAGAGGTCTTACAGAACGCAGCCGCCTATTACGGCTCAGAACATTGGGAACGTGACCACACTTTATCGATTTCTCATCGTGAACGCATGGCACGCAGAATTCTATGTCAACCAATAAAATATCAACCTGACATTGAATGGTAACGGAATTTGTCTCATGAATATACACTGCAAGTGAGCATAACGCCTTACGGGGTGAAATGAGAGTAATGATCCACAGTACTGTATTGGTAGATCGCACTACTTTGGTCGATACAAATCTGTGTGAGTAGGGCTTTGACGATTGCATGTTGTTCGCAAGACGTACCGTACCACCTTTAAGGCCCTCAGCCTATTTCTGAAAAATTGCAATCTCGGCGGAATTTCTTGCAATTCGTACATTTATCCGGCATTGTGATATCCAAGTCACACTACAGAGAAAGAATTCCACGCGTCAGTATCAGTCAGGGAATGAGAAGGATCACTTCTGAATGGTGAACCTACCCGTATGTGGCTCCGTCGGCAGTAATTACAATGCCTTCGTCGGCGTGGAAGACGACCACCGCCACGTGCGGGGTCTTCCGGCGTCAATATATGGAAGGTGGTACTTGGTTCCAGTGGTCCAAGGCCGGTGAGTCGTCTCCATGTTGGGATCGCGGTGATATCCACACTCGCAGCTTCTCTGGCCGCGTCCAAATTTTGATAACTTGAATCAGTGACATCTGCATCCCGAATATCTTCGACTTTGACATCCCCGGACTGGTTAACGTCGACGGCATCAGGCTCCTCAGCAGTGGGCGAATCCGAGGATGGTACCGTACTTGCTGCGTCCGACTCTCCATTTGCCGTATCTAATTCGGGGCGCAGGGGCAGATTGTCACCTTCCAAATCTGCTGAAGTACTCTGATGTTGAGCCTGAGCATTGCGGATCGGTAGAATAACATGGTTTCTTGGATCAACTGATCTGTGCCGATGACTATCACCAACAAATGAATTCAGGGTTGCGAGACAGAATAGAAGAGATATCCGCACCCACTGTGCCTCCCAAAATTTCTTTTCAACATTCTCAAACGCTCGCAGACCAATGTAGGGAGGTGTTCATCAAAGTACCATGACAGCGGAAGTATTTTCTTTTCTCGACACTGATTGAGAGCATGGAATCTAGGACAAGGCCACGAGTTCAACGTGAGATTCTGCGTACGGGTGAGAGAAGCTAACAACATACAGGACAGGGATGGAACCACCAGTAACCCAGTCCAAGGTGTTGAGCGATACCGATTGCCCTTGATAAGCCGCAACGGCCTTTGGAGCGACGAACCCAATCGTGGAGCACGTGAAAACAAGATTGTGTATGGTCAGGAGACTCTTTTCATCAGGCATCCGTCGATTCTGGTTTGTCTTGGTGCAGAATTGGTGACGAGGATGGGACGATGGACATAAACCCAGCGTGGAGATTTCGGCACAGGTCAACGAGCGCTAATCCGATACGCACAGCCATTCCATAACACGTGGTTTCATTTACTTCCAGGCAAGCCACTCCGGGTATCTCTTTAACTGTGAATCAAGTACTTGTCCGAAGAAACTGGTTAAGCGTTGACAGTAGATGAGGAAAGGCTGAACCGGCCCGAAACACCGGATATAACATAACAAAACAAAAGGTTCGATCTCCGAGAAGGCCGAGGCGCTCCATCTTGCAACTTCGAGGATCTTCGTATTCACTGGGGTAATTACAGTAAGTCACACGCTCTCCCGCTATATAACTCCGCGCATCTCGACAGTCTCCTCTCTCACTGGCACTAACAATGACTTCCACCGCCTCCGAAAATGTCGTTCGCCAAACTGTCCATATCCTCTTTTTCTTCGGCAAAATTTGCAGTATCTTCTCTGTTTCCCGGCATTTTGTACATGATTCAGCTTCGACCTTGTCCTTTCACTTATTCGAGAGCTATTTCGACCGGCTGCAATGGATTCCGTCGTTCTCCATCAGCCCTCACCCAGCTTCGCTCTGACATCCAGTCTCGTCTACCACCCCTCTGAATGAAATCAACGACCATATCACCTAGCCCGCTCCGCATTCTTATCTCGAATGGGTCGGTATATATGGAGCATTATTTCGCATCTCGGAGGGATACGCGGATGCGTACCAGCTCTCAGGTCCTAACGGTTCTTTCGTGTGCAATGGTTAATTTTACTGCCTTACTCCGTTGGGAGTACGAGTGGTCGGTTCTCATTGAGGTGCAGACCAAGTAGCGAGATTTAAGCATCATCTCTCTCATCTTCCCCACTCATCGTTATCCGCGACCACTCGCCGCCTGGCCGATTGTCAACGTTCTGCTGTCGCTCATCGCACTGTCACCGAAGAGCCGAGTTTTGGTTCTTCTAACATGCCAACCCCTGACCTCGTTCGACTTATGCATGGTTCAGTCTTGCTTGATCACATCATCGAAATGGGTCGAAGGGCTACGACATGGTTCGGAGTGTTGGGCTAGCGCTTCGACGCCAGTGCTGTTGTCGACCACAGGATGTCAATATGGATTTCGGTTGGGTCTTCGTGTTCAGATAAGTCCGTAATTATATTCACATGTCGTCATATTTACCTCTTTGGACACGAGCCACTTCAGTTCAGCTTCATCAGAAATCCGGTTCATTTTGTGACCTCCACATCCTTCCTTCATATCTATCGCTCGCTTACAAGTGTCAGGCAAATGATCAACAGTGTATCGTCAAATCACTCCAAATTTTTTCATAGCTTCAGTGAGCAGAATCACATATTGTAGTAAATCTCAAAGAACTGGTTTGCAATTTCGTGTTCAGCGCATGGAAATATATACCAGCTACGCATCTCTAGTGCCGTAAATCCACCACTCCGTCGCTTTTCGCTGCCACACATCGGAAAGTTAGAGTTCGTGTCAATCAGTATATGCATGATGCTGGTATATATCGTATCCAATCCCCGGCACGGTCACATGGTTCCGTTCTTTTCATTCTTCCCTCATTGCTCCGATATGTCTATGCAGGAAAATCAGCGTTGCCGTAATCCCCACTTTTCGTCTTCGAAGATTAGAAGCCCGTCGGTGAAAACTTGTACGGCGTCACACTCACACTCATTCCCATTTATTCGCTGCTATATTGACACTCATTTTCACCTGACTCTCCCGTTTGTCAGTGCTTTTAGCCTTTTACCATACCATTTGACGAGTGACGATTGTTTACCCGAGTAATGTACATGGATTCTGTTCGGATCATAATATTATTGATAGATGCAATTCCAAGAAGCGGCCTGTTACAGTTCGGTATGACGTGTCGCTGAGGGCTCGGGACAACCCGGGTAAACAATGCCAAACACTTTCATCGCTTGCGTAATCCGGAACGACGTGACGAGCAAGGCTGAGCGGCGATACACTATGTTTCTCCAGAAAATCTCCTTGTTTAAAACCTGACGACTTCAGCGGAACTGCGCAGGACGTCAATACCGATTCGCCTACTCCATCGCCAACGCAAGATATCAATCTGAGGTTGCTGAAGAAGCGTCTACGCTCTAATCTGCTCATGCCTTGCGATCTGTTTGCGATCTGTTTCGGGATCCGGGTCTACTCATATCTCGTGTACGGGACATCTTAGCAACGGCGCTTTCACTTGGTGGGTCAGCTTCTTGCTTTGACCGCCCAGCAGTTCCAGTATTTCCGGACTGCTCAACCCCCTAATTCAAACGGAAGCGACTCAAACTGAGGTTCTGGAGCTTCCATTTTTCTTTCCAATGCTCCTTCCTATGGCTATCACTGAGCCACGTTGTCATGATCAGCGTTGATCAAAGCGGAAACGCGGATTTCCGAGGGCAATGTCATGTTCTCTTCCGTGGAACATCGTTTCAGAGAAGTAGCTCTTCCTTTCATTTATCTCAAGAAGACGAATGGGATCCGCGACCGAACGATCACAGATTAACTCTTCCGTACTTCGCACCGCCAAGTACACAACGGTCAAATACTGTCCATTCCAACTCTTCGCTGCCGATTGGTTCCTACTTTGCACAATCTCACCGCAAAGTCAGAGCGAGTCAAGCGCAGACCTCTTGACCTCTTGACCTCTTGACCTCTTATTCTCTCGATACGCTGTCGCAATCGCTATTGGACTCTATTTCTCGACGAATTCACTTTACATTTGACCAGGTTCGGTCGCACCGCCAAACTCTGCCTCAGAATTCCATCCTGGCCGACTCTTTTAGCGCAAAATGGTGTCCATCAGCACCATCGCATACGTTACTATTTCGCTGTCAGGCTGTATGGACTGGCTGCATTATTTTTAAATGAGTCGCATCAGCGTGTAATTTCGTAGCTGCGCCGCTCACCTCCTTCAAGTACTCCTTCACGTTCTGGGCATCTTGTCGTCTCTTTGAATGGAAATTCGAGAACTCAGATCTGGACCTTCTCTTTCCCCACTCTTGAATCTTTGCTCAACCACCTGGTGCTTCCACCGCCGACACACACCGGGTTACATGTTCGTTCGATCTACTCCACTTTCTCAAAGACATTGTGTCTGGTCTCACGATGAAGCCGTCCTTCACACTGGGCTGTTTGTCGCATCTACTCTGAGAGTTGTTCCGCGCAATTGTAATGTTTCCTGGTGCTTCTGTGCTGTGGATGACGTTCACAGCGGTTGGATTTCTTCCCAGATTCATCTTGACTATCCCGCCACCTCCTTCGATTGAAAACTAAGTAAAATCTGACGCCATGGCTCTCCAACGACCTTTTCACATTGTTCATTTCCGCCGGGGACGCCTGGACCAACACGGATTGGCGGTGCTTTCTCTTGCTGTTGCTAACGCTTGTGGTACTGTGACTAACAAATTTTCGTGTTCACTGTTTCTTTGATTCGGTTCGCTCTTCTCTCGACCTATTCTCTTTCTTGAAGCGATCTGGGGAAACCTCAATCCAATAAGTTCCTTCCACATACCAACGCTGTAATGTGATATTACGGTCCCCCAAGATCTATGTATCCGTCAGTTTTCACCATGGTGCTTCGTTGTTGGATTGAGGTTTCCTCTTTTCTGCCGACGAAAGCCTGCGATCGCTTGGTTCGAGGACTTGTCCGATTTCATTGATCCTTCTCGTCCCCGTGCATTTTCCACTTGACCAATTACTCTTATCTCGCACCACACTCACCCATGTCCCTTGCGTCTAACGCTGGCATCCCACGACCAAGTAATATTCATATCGTAGGTGAGCAGAATCGTAATACTCAATCGTCCGTGAACCATTTCCATTTTTGTGTTCGTCACATGGAAATCCCAAACCAGCGACGCGATACCGGTGCCCAATATCGACCACTCTCTCACTTTCCACTGCCACACAATGGGGAGGTGGAGTTTGTGTGTCTAATAGCACTGCCTGCGTTCCTGGATGATCTGATCCCACGTCACAAACGCAAATAGTCTTCTGATCCAGCTACCCTTTTGCTCATTTCTCCCATTTCGTTTCTCTCTGAACTAGAGAGTCCCAGGACTCGAAGTTCCCCCCCACTGCATTTAATGTTACACGTCTCTCGTCGTCGAAGTATGGATGTCCGTCCACAGGAAACTCGTTTGGCATCATCACACTCGTTTCGGCAGCTGTTTCTATTGAGAATCGCTCCACCTGTGAGTTTCAGACCGCCATCCAGTTTGTCTGTGGATTAGGGCATCGGCTTATGCGGACAAGGTCTGGTCACAGGATTTCATTTCCAAATTTTTTGTCCACATTAGAGACACGGTGGATTCATGCATTTGTGATCGCTAACCGATTCACAGATATTTTAATTTGAAGCTCTAGTACCTACTACATTGTTTGTTCATCAGGTGCGCAGGATCTCAACTCGCGTTTGCTTTGGACAGTTATTGTCATCTACCCAGTTGATGGGTGTTATATGTATATTCGATCGTCAAATCATATTGACTCGTTGCATTCATTCACTCTTTGAAATCATTATGGATGGGAGACATCGTCGATGGGATATACCACACAATCGAAAATTCCGCCGACTTCGCTCACTGCGCACGTACGCCGAATATGTTCCCAGAATTGATCAATGCTCGAAATTGTACTGATTATTTTGACATCACTAAGCAAAAAGTTATCTTAATGCCGTACCGTCTCCTGGAATTTTTATGTGCTCCGATATTGTTGCCTTTAGATGTGTCAGCACCAGTCTTCCCTTTCGACGGCGGGTATACCGTTCTTCTCCTTGGTGAACGAGCGTGAGTCTAAGGACGGAGCACAGACAACCCAAACACTAGCGGTTTTGGATTAGGATCTTTCACAGTGTTTTATTCTATCATAAAATTTTCTTAACGACCTGTCGCTGTCGCTGTACGGATTATCTGGCTCAAGTTGCGAAATCGATGCGTGCCCGGAAGAAGCCGTGTAAACAATGGCAAACACAGGTTTTTCACCTGTTGATCTGGAACGACCAACACTGGTCGGAAACTACAATACACCATGTTTCACCAGACGCTAACGACATTGGATCCTCTCGCTGACTCTTTAGTGGAATATTACTACCCGTCAACGCTGGATCGCATCTTGCATCGCCTCTGGACCTCATCAGCTCCCGATCCTTAGCTCGAAAGAAGCGTCGAATCTCTATTCTGCTCGTGCTGGACCATTTGCGACGAAGGCCTTTATATCTTCCTGCTCTCAATATGTCTAGTACGTTCGGGAAAGATAGCAACAGGACCTCCCCTCCGTATGCCGGTGTCTGCGAACAGAGCTTCCGTGAGCTCCATCTGCGGGAGGGTTTAGTCCAAAGAGACGCAACTGAAGATCCGGGTCTGAGGCTCGTTTTCGCTTCGCAGTGTTCCTGTATGGCTATCTAATGGTCACGTTGTCGTGATCAGCGTTGACGAGAGTGGACACGCGGATCTCCGAGGTAATTGTTCCATTTTCTTCCGTGGCCGTTGTCTCATCCTTCTTTTCATCTATCCTAAGAAAAGAACTGTGCCTTAAGACACATCCTCAGCCAGTCGCTTGTCGACTATTAATGAATTCATCCTCTCTTAGACGACTCCCCTCCCTTCGTCCACACTCTCCCTCGAACTCTCCCTTAACCTCCAGAGTGACGCAACCACACCCTCCGCAGTCCTAACGCCATACAAACTTTCACATTCGATCTCTGCGCCAACATTCAGGTGAGCGTCCGCTAAGCTCTGGCTCAAAGGACCCCTCATAATACGGCCGCATTTGCTCTTTGGCTCACGTTTTCGACGAATCCACCTTCAGTCTGGCCCAATTCTCTTGTTGGTTCTAACTCTGGGTCGTAATTACATCCTATACGACTCCTTCAACCTAGGCCGGTGTCCGTCAACCCTGCGGCACTGCATTTTCATCGATGCCAGGCTGTACGGACTGGATCGGCTCCTTGAGGGGTCCATCACCACGTCATTCCATGGCCAACGTACTTCGTCGGTATCAACCTGTCTCCCTAACTTTCGAATCGGGGATTTGGACAACCTTCTGATAAATTCAAAGAGACGCCGATTAATGATACTCATGGATCCACCCGAATGCATCCAGTAACGCACACCAGGTTATGTTTTCGCCTTCGATCTACTCGACAATCCCGTGTTGCATTGCACGCCTGCTCTCACAGCAATTTCGAATGTCACGGCAGTCATCCATGGATCGAAAGGCGTGGTAACGAGTCTGGTGTTCCTTCGCTAACGGGGACTGGTTTAGTCCTGCCATATCCTATACACTCTTGCTGTTCTCTCAGCATCTCCAGTCCATTCTACTAGTGACCTGTACCCTCTGTTCGTACTTTTCTCCCGCTCCGCATGTTCACGAAAACTATCTCAGGTTAAGTGACTTCAATCCGAAGAGAGTCTCCTGGAAACCAACGCCAAAACGTGATGCAACAGCTCTCCAAGTGCTTGTGCATTCGTCATTTTCGCTGGACCACGAATTTCAACTCGGATTTTGATGTTTCTTCTTGCTGTCCTCGAAGGCTAGTGATCGCATTGTGGGGCCCAGTCAGATTCATTTGGCACCCTCTCCTGTCGTTCACATCCTTCTCTCGACTACAGCCGAAAGGTCACAGATTTGAGAACCTCAATCCGACGACTCGTCTCTCTTAAACCATCGCGAAGATCAGATTCTACGGTTCTCCCAAGAACTCGCACATTCTTAGACTCGCTACGTGGATGGTTACCCAGGGTTGACGTTTCAATTTACTTCTTTTACTCAAGGATTGTGATCGATCGATGGACTCGTCAATCGCGTTAATTTAACCGCTTTCTCGCTCGCATTCCACTCTTCACGAAATACGGTCTAGCGAACCGCAATCCAAGGCGTATCTTACAACCGACCAAAAGATCTGACGTACGGCTCCCCAAAGACTCGCGTACTCAACTTTTGTGCCGTGGTATAGAAATCTTGGATTAAAGATTCCTGTTGATTTCCTGAAGACTGTGATTCGTTTGGGTCGTGGAATTTCGAATCCTTTCCAACTGCTCCTCTACTGCTCCTCTCCTCCGAGTCTCGATTACGGCGCTTCACGAAATGATCTAGCGGCCCTCAATCCAACGATGGCTTCCACAAATACAACGCCAATATATGATGTTACGGCTCTCCAAAGAACAAAGAACTCGTGCATCCTTCATTCGCTTGGCGTGGTTTCCGAGTGGATTGTGGGTTTTTGGGATATTCACTGAAGCTTGTGATCGATTGGTGGACTCTTCAAATTTACTTTATTCCCTTTACGTCTTTCGTATTCTCTTCTCAATCGCACTCTTTCACGGGAAACGATCCTACGAACATCAATCCAATGAGTGGTCTCCCACATGCCGCGCCAAAGTATGTTACTGGGATTCTGAAAAGAAGTCGTGCATCTGTACATTTGCTAGGAGGGCAGCTTCACACTAGGATTGTCGTTTCTTACGGTTTGTTCGAGAAAGCTAGTACCTTGGATGGGTCGTGGAGTTTTCAGATTCACTTTTCCACCCGCCCCTTCTTTACTCATTTCCACTCGATCACACAACTTCAGGAAATGGACACGGAATACAGGACCTCGATCCAACGACTATCCCCCCAAAAACGCCACACAAATGCTGCCGCCGTTTCAAAATGCTCGTGCAGGCGTTGTTCGCTGGGGACATAAGGTCGATGGATGTCTCCTATTGCTGTTTTGCTGACGCTTGTGACTGGGTGCTTGGTGGACTGGTCATATCTCTCGTTTCTCTTTCTCTCCGTCTTGATCCTGAGCAAGCCAATGGTGTCGGCGTTCCTGGCTTCCCTTACGAAGTTCAATGTTTCTGACTTAGCCTGCTGACTACCGGCCACGTTCGCTACTGCGCTTCTTTTATAATCAATTGGCGTCACCGTACCAATGCACGAACTTCTGCATCTCATTCTCCGATCGATCCCTTCAACACAACACCATTTTTCCACTGGATATTCTCTAGAGAATCGTGTATGTGTGTTCACGGGTTGTATTGCACAACAGGAGAAGTGCGGATCACACTTTCGTTGGTGGATGACGCCTAGACCAAATAAAAGCACGCGGTGGCCTAGGCTCGTAACCAGCCCCCGTAGATGTCTAATCCGAGCAGCGAGCACGGAGGAAGGAGGAATGTGTGAGCTCGGATTGACCTCATATTAATAGGTTCCACCACTTAACTCAAGGGAGTGCTGGTTACGAGCCTAGCGGTGGCCACTAAATTTGAATTCTGACTTTAAACCCGTCGACGTGATGGGCGAAAAAGATCTTGACTCTTGACGTGTTTAAGAAGCGACGACGTTCGGCCTCAATGAAAAGTTGGTGATGCGTGCGGAACATCGACATGTTCGAATCAATGCTGGAAGAATTGGATACACAGTCGATGGGTTGGCGTGAAAGCCCATGCACATTTTATGCAGAAGAAGCGGCGCACCGCCACGTCCACGTGCCTGCCACATGGCCGTTACGTTATCTAGTACTCGGCCAGCTTCAACCACTTCATCAAGCCGCTCCTTGTAGTGGTTGCTTTCCATGAGAAGCCAAGGCCAGGCTTCCGTTTTTATATTTTCTCCAGATAACGAAGGGAGCACAGCCTATAGGTTCTAGCGCACCATCATTCGCCATGCCGTATCGTTCAGCACTGCCCTCTTCATATAAACTGAGTCTTGGACCTCCCCAACCGAGCTCTCGTCCTCCCATCCTCCACCATCCTGACGGGTTATTATCTCCATCATTGGCGCTCCATTTAAACCGCTCGACTCTAGATGGTTAAATTACGCGGTCGTCAAGCAGCTCGCCAACCCAGCGTAGTCCCAAGCTCTCAGGTTCGAAATCATGCATGTCTTTCTTTCCGTGTGAGAGGTCATCTAACCCTCGTCCTTAGTTGATTATACTCCATGTTAATGCTGAACTCTATCCTTACAATGGCCACGATGAGGACGCGGATATTCGCGCTCGATCTATGGAGCCTCATCTTTCTCGTACCGAGTTACTTCCACGATCACCTCCGAACCCTGTTTCTCCCCAAACTACACCGTTCACTCGAGCAATCCTCGCTTGCGCACTTCAGCGCATGCGCTTACAACCATATGTTGCCGCTGTTCCCGAGAAAGGAGTGGGTGTAACATCCATAAACGCACGTCGGACATCCGAAAATGTCGCATGGAAGAACTGGTCCTCGGACCTCCTAGCAACGGCAGCTGTGCGAATCGGAGCCGACGTGGAGCGTCTGGAAGACAAGGCTGTGTCAGTGGCATCCATGAACACTTCTATTGCAGAAGTCAATTCAGTTTACGAAGAAATTCAAGCTTGGTTGGGTTCGGAAGATAATAAAAAACAGGAAGGAGAGGTGTGTGTATTCTCTGCTCCCACTTAACAAGATCATGTTCTTGACGTTCGATCTAGCACGTTTCGTTATTGATGAGCGCTGCACTCTTGCGTTCCATCCTGAATGACCGCGCTTCCGATTCACAAACTGCAGAACCTGAAGGGGAGAGTTGGAAGCAAACTCCTGATATCAGCGATCAGCAACTTGAACGATGTCGTTTGGTACGTCATGAAAATTCTAAGACCCGAATACAATGATATCGATAATGACTAGGAAAACCAATCCTCTGCTCAATGATTCTCCGGAGACGTTCTATACATCACGATCCTTTCATGATGGACACGAAAGATATTTGGGGGCTTGAAGAGTGATTTTATCTTGTTATATTCAGCGACGTTTCATCCTCCATGTGGGTCTTGAACATAATCTCATCGATTCAAATGCAATGGCACTCGAAACCCTTGCCGATATTCGACGCGTCGATCCACCTGTACGCGGCTGCGCATTGCCAGAATATATGGGTTCGAGAGTTGCGAACTTGCGTGAAGCGTAAGAACCTAGTCTCGTAACCAGACCCTTTCTCGGGGTAGAAGGAAAGTGGAAGGAAATCGGGATGGGAGACGGAAGCGGAATTCGGAACATGAAAAAAAATAGGAACTACCCCGAGAAAGGGTCTGGTACCGCGCTCTCTCACGACTTGCCACACTCCCGGATTCACACCCGCTCCAACACCATTTATCGCGCGCACATCGCATCCAAGTCCGAAAACACCGAACACCACTCCATCGCCTCCTCGCAAAGTACCCGGACATCACTCCCGGCGGTATCGAGCATATTCAAGCGTCGTCGCGAGGACCAAAGTGGAAGCCGTTCTTCACGAGGGCCATTGCAAGCAATAAGGACCAGGCGAAGGACATGACTGCTCAAAGCGAGGCAGACATCCACTTCTTTACGGACGGATCAGGCTTCGGGAACGGAATCGGTGCTGCGGCCATCCTGATGCGCGAAGGTCAAGAACCAAAGTCCCTACAGCTCCATCTCGGAACAGGATCCAAACAAGTCGTATACGGAGGAGAGGCTGTCGGGCTCTTGCTAGGCGCAGAGTTATTACGACAAGAGACGGACCCCTTCGCGTCGGTTTGTTTCTGCACAGACAATCAGGCTGCCATCCTTTCAGCGGGGAACTACCGCCCGGGATCAGGCAGATTCATCCTCGAGTGGTTTAGGGATACTCTGGACAGGGCGAAAACTAAAAACGGCAATTTTGCGTGCCAACTTATGTGGACCCCCGGACATTGCGGAATCGAAGGGAATGAGATGGCAGACGATCTCGCGAAACAGGCTGCGCTCGGACACAGTAGCAACAGACGACGCCTCCCTCGTTACCTGCGCCATCCTCTTCCGGCAAGCAAAGCAGCAGTCAAGCAGCACTTCCTCGAGAAACTCAGACATCGTGCCCGGAAATACTGGAGAGCCTCACCAAGGTACCCGCGGATTGCTAAAACAGACCCCAGTCTCCCTTCCAATCGCTTCCTGAAGCTGGTTAGACACCTGAGCAAGCGTCAGACCAGTCTCCTCCTGCAGCTTAGAACCGGACATATCGCTCTCAACAAACACTTGCACCGCATTAGCAAGGTGCCTTCGCCTCGTTGCCCCGAGTGCTTGCTGGAAGATGAAACAGTGCACCATTTTCTCGTCACATGCCCAGCTCGCCGAACCCAACGCGTACCCCTTGAACGAGCCATGAAACGTGACGCGAAACACATTCGCAGACTCCTTACTCGCCCATCCGCAGTACCTCACCTCTTACGATATGTGCAGCGAACCGGACGCTTGACTCAGACTTTCGGAGACATCATTGAACGAGCTCGGGACTCTAATCCTTAACTCCATATACTTTACTCATTATTCATATTTCACACTTACTATCTTACAGCCTGTATATTTTGCGGTACCATCCGCGCGGGCTCTCCGAGCTCATGCACATGATCAGTTCCTTCCCGTAGCGCCAGCCGTAGATACCCGTGTATTTAATCTCGACCATAGGGCCTCGCCCCAACAGAGAATAAATGAGGAATAAAAAAAAAAAAAAGGGTCTGGTACAACTTTATCAGAAACGAAGGGAGTATCCCTTCGTTCCTGATAAAGTTGTACCAGTCTCTTTACAGGGTTATTCGAATATTCGTCACGCGCTCCGTCGCGTCCTCCCTCCCTCGAATATTAACGAATCACCCTTGTGAAGAGACTGGTCACGAGTCTAGGAAGAACCCGGGTATATGACAAAGCACGCCAAACAGCAGCCAAATAGTCCCCTTCGCGAAGGTCGCTCAGTCGTATTTGAACAAGAAGTCTTTCACACTTTCCCGCTCCCTCGCACTGCAAATGTGTCCCCTAGAGTCGACCGTTTTACAGATCGAGTCTATGTCGTCTCCTAGACTGGTCCACAGTGCAGATACCAAACATCATCCTCATCGACTGTGTGACGACTCCCCAAGGACCCAAAACAAATTATTCGCAGGCGTGTAGTTCGCATTTTTAACTGCAACGGCAAATCTACTTTTATGTTGTACTATCAAGCACGTCTTGGTACGAATAGGCAAAGGATTCCTTCGGTTTCCTCTTACCTGCCAGTGGCTCTAAGGTGATTCTCTGAACTCCCTCCACGGATCCGCTCACTCGTGTCTTCTTATCATTTATTTACAGAAGTCCCACCTGCTTCAAAGGTCACGACAGGTCGCAGATCCTTCTTGTCCTCGTGGCGCTGAGTGTCACATGAATCACAAATCTTGGACAGATGTCCCACGCACTCTTTCCCTCTACTCGCATCTTTCTACCCTAGTCACCAATGACTCAGTGATTTCTATAAGAACGATGGCTTGTACGCTTTTCAAGTTTCGAGCGCAAACATCTGCTTTCAATCTCATACTGGCTGGGTTTCCCGGTATTTCCTGTGTCGTTTTTGGCCCGGCTGCATGGCTGGTCCTCGGTATACATCTTTGCCCGCAAAATCTCACCCGGCGGGCATAAGTTACATTCTGGTATCACGCCGTCTATAATTCAGACTCCAGACCGCCTCCCAAGTAATCTTCACCGAGGTCTTAGTAACTTGCTCGCGGACCATCGGGGTCTTTGCCGGTCGCGATATGGTTTATTGTAAATGCGGCCAGGTTACGGTAGGCGGATTGACCGCGGTTCGAATTTCCGTTTTGTGACACCGCGGCTGAGTGACCGATTGGTCATCACCTATTAAAACCGATTGTCGTAGCTCCGTGCCCTCCTACTCCTCGTCAGCGACGACAAGCACGCTTCCTGACTGAAAAGGACTACCAGAATTGTTGTAAAATAAATGGGTATGGTATTATATTAGATCAAATATCATCAAATTACACAAATACATTAGTTTTGTCTTCCTGCCGTGGTAGACTCGACCAGTACCAGTACCTACCACGAGCGATTATCCTCGATACATTGTCTGTGGGTACTAGACTCATAAACAGTCTGGTTTCCCAGCACGAGCTCACCGCAGGTGTGGCGTGCGGTGTGCTTTAGCCACGGCTGGTCATGAGCCTATGTGGGTACTGATTTGAGTATGGTCCTGAGGCAACGAAAGAGCGCCTGGTTGCTACGGCGGCGGCCATGGCGGCATCGGTGTTGGTGTTGTCATCGTTGCATGTGCCGGCTCAAGGTCGCTAGTGTGCCTGTGCTCGCGCTCGCGTTTATTCTAATGCGCATGCTCGCGCCAGTGATGCTTCAGTGCCGATAATGGTTCTGCAAACGTGGTGATTCCGTGAGGGTGCAGGTATGGGGGCGGCGGTGTTCGGAGGCGAGCTCATCGATGGGATTACTGGAGCTTGCCACCTTCAGTGCCGGTTGCATTTGGCCGGAGTACGTCAAAGGTGGCATTGTTACTCACCTGTGTCGTGGTCATTCTCTCTGGATTGCCCATCGCTGACACTCCTGGCTGGCATGTTCTGGTATATCCAGTTTCTCGCACTTCCTACCGTTGGTATCTTTGTTCTCTCCAGCGATTTATGACGCGGTTGTTAACGGACAGTGCCCATTCTTGTGATTGTTAACGAGCTGGCGTTGGTCTGTTGATGTTGGTCCAGGATCGTCTGTGGAACGCAAGAAATACCTAGAAATAACACATAAGTAAATGATATACACTGTTAACACACATACGGGCAGTTGTGGAGAACTCATTCGACGAGGCTGGTCACGGAGACCTATCGACGACATGGTTGAAAACAGAGAGGGACGCCGTGAGAAAACACCTGGATTGCTATATTAAGCAAGTGTGGCGCAGGCCGAGCTCACCGACAAACATTTTATAGGATGGTCATTGGAAGGATCCATGATCCAAGAACTTCGGGGCAGGCAATAGAAGGCTGTGGGTACCTATTAGTTTTTATTTGAATACTCAAAGATTGTTTTGCTTTGCTACATGTCCAATGGGTAGTTTCAACCATGTAGACATTTTTCGTCTGCCTTTGAGACTTTTTCATCAAAACCAAAATATTTTCGAGGATTCTCTGTATATATTTACACCATCTAGTAATAAATGAGGCAGTTCCGGCTGCTGAACCTGTGTAACGCATATACTGTATACGCCGGATGACCTGACTGAACTTGACGTTTACCCGTCGATATGTGAGATATGCCTTCTTTAAAATCAAGTATGAATTTGATTTAAAAAAGATTCGCGGATGCTCAGAAGGGTGGTAACCAGGCCATACGTGATTAAGCCCCATACAAATGAGTGTCGAAATATCAATTTGTACATTTTTGATATCTAATTACCACACATACTGATTTTGCCACATTTCTGGTATTATTTCATGCACTATTTGAGGCAGAAAACGTGCCTGTCGTCGCCGACGAGGAGTAGGAGGGCACAGAGCTACGATAATCGACGTTCGTGGTTTTAATAGGTGATGACCAATCGATCGCTCAGCCGAGCCGCAGTGTCACAAAATGGAAATTCGAACTGCGGTCAATCCGCCTACCGTAGCCAGGTTCAATGAGGGCTTATTGGAATTCCACGGACGACCTTGCTGCAGGCCACCGCACACCCGTTCTTAATTTCACGATGCAGTCGCACAATTATTGGTCAATTTTCCTTTTTTTCCCCTTCCGTCTTTACCCGTCAAACGACCTTACATCTCCTCTTTACGACTCCCTCCGCGAATCCTCACATTCCAGAAACGCGTCTCAGAGTATTTTCTCCCGTGACTCTGTCTCTCTGCTCAACGACTAAACCTAAAACTCTGCTACCGCATTCTCACACCAGGTTATGTTCACGGTCGATCCTCTGTCACTCCAGAAGCACATACGCCAATAGCACTGCACCAGGTCTGAAGGCAACTTCGAGTTTCAATCGCACAGGCTATTATTCGTGTTGGACATCGTGGATCACAAAGCCCCTCACATTTCCTGGTATCCGTATTCTGCGGCAGATGTTAGGCTTCGTCCGATTCGACAATTTCTCTCATATCCTTCCGCGACGAAATATTCAACCGCACCTGTCATCTATCCGCTAACGCACACCAGGCTATAGTCGGATATCAAGTAACCTCAATCTTTTCCTCCATCGTACAACATTTCACGTCGCTTTGAAGCCAAATTGTGTTTCAGTCGCGCAATGTTTATTGTGGTGTGAACTGGGATCGAGCGGTTCATCACAATCATCAGTCCTGGTGTATATTGATGGCGAAGATGGCCGACGCTCTGTACGACCCCTTCCAATTTTCAACCAACAGTCTCAATCACATAGCTCTCTGCCTGGCCTGAAAGCGATGCGATTTTCAAATGCACCGTCTATTATCTGAAATCGGTTGTCCGGATCGACTGGAATCTGTATACGACATCCTGGTGTATTTCTGCTGCTTTTAAGGGTGGGCGGCTCTTTCGACTTCATTCGTTCTTTTGGTTCATTCACACGTTATTGAGCATACTGCAGGCGTAATCGATTGCGTTCAATGACGAATGCTTATCCGCGTCTGCATTCTTCAAGCTGTGTGACTCCTTAATAATATAGAAAAAATCATTCATATATATACGGCGGTGAATCGAAATCGATACATTCCTCTGAAGGTCATGGACTCGTCTTTTCTTGAGGCGACCTTGCGAGGAGGTGAGGCGGAAGAACCGGACCGGTGACAAACCGAACCAAACAGTAGACAAATACACTCTTTCTGTTGCGCGTGCCTCGACAGCGCAAACGTCGCTCAATATAGTCTTTGTTACACCCTTTTCTGCACTGAAACATCGCTCTTGAGCTGGAGGTGACACATATTTGGGTGGTTGCTGTGTTCTTCTCCGAGTCCCGCTGGCACCTCCAGATGTCAAGCAGCTCAAGCGCTCAAGCGTTCGGAATCCGCGTCTCCAATCCATCTGATCGCATTGCTCGCCGTTTGGAGGATTACTCAGCCTGTTATGTTCCCAATTACGGAATTTTGGTTCGTCTCACCGATCTCCGCGGTATTTCTCTTACTTTTCTCCGCGGAACCGCCACTCCGACCTTCTTTCATTCATCCACAGAAGTCGACCGTCTTCCACAAGTGGTAAACGGTCGCAGATCCTTCCACATCTCGCGTCACCGCCATGTGTGCGTGGCTGTGGAAGCTTAAGCCTGGAAACGCCTCAATCTACACAAAGGCCACTCTTTGTTCGAAATTGCAAATCCCTCTCGGTTTTTCACCCAAGCCATCAACCGCCTTGCACGCTTCTCCAACGGAACGATCGCGTATAATTTCAACCACCAGTCGCCGTCATTCACCTCAATATCGACCGTTTATCTGATATTCTTCCTCTGATGTCTCTTGACGAGTTTCCCGTACATCTGTCCGGTCGTTGGCGCAGTCTGTCATCACTTCGTCCGTATCGCAGCCTGCCGATTTTTACTTAGCTCACGTCACCTGCTATCTAACATCGCGTCGAGAGTAACTCTGATACCAAACCGTCTAAAAGGGATCTGCTTCATTGCGGCCTAGGTACTTTGCAGACGTAGGCCGCGGTGGAACTCTACGATCGCGATTCATGGAGGGTAGCGAAACCTGCTATGGTCAATGGAGCTTCCTTTTGGCGTAGTTTACCCTCAGCGAACCATTTCGTGATCCTACCACACATCACATCAAGGATAGATCGGTCAACTTCACTTATCCATTCCGTTCTCAACTCGTCGAGCAAGCCGTCTTGTCATCTCCATTTCACGACTCCCTCGGGGATCTTCGCCTTCCAGCAGCAGGCCTCATCGAATTTTGCTCTTGTGACCCTCCCTAGATATTGACGTAAGTGTCCAGAGGGTCTGTCTGATGGGATTTGTCAGCACAGTGAGGTTTCTTTGGCGTTTTCGCTGATTTTCTCGCACGATCATGGTGCGGTGATTCGTTTTCAATATATATCGTTTGAGTTGTCACGGTTCATCC
>ML170343.1:0-27254 GCA_004355085.1 Rickenella mellea | reverse complement strand
TCATGTGACAGTTGTGTCACTGTTTTTCTCTTCCAACCACGACTCATCGATATGGCTGGCACACCCGACTACGGCCCATCACCGTATAGCGCGATACATCCAGACCTCATGACAGAGGACATGGACAGAATGCGTGCTGCAGACCCAAATTGGGTCAAACCCGTGTCATTCGAACGTGTCGCTTTTGTGAAAGCTACTCAAGGCTGGGCGAGAGATGGGGATGGCGGACCCATCGCCCAAGCTAAGGGATTCCACGACGGGTTCCAGAAAACCAGTGAGGCCAGGAGGTTGACCCGCGAGCTGGGCCATGAGGTCATCCGCGACACTGTGAGTGTACATTGTTACACAACCATTCCTTTTTCTTACCGAATTTGCAGATTGTCGCTATGGATCGCACATGTGCCGTAGGATCCATAACATTCCACGTCAACGGTGAACGTCACTCCAAAGCTGGTCCTCTCACGAATATGAACATAGGAAGGAACATTGTCGTGCACGTTTCGGACAGTCTTCATTGCGAGCCGTCTTTGCGCGACGCCATCCACAATCTTCGAGGACTGTTTCAAGATACCATCGCCTTTCCTTTCATCAATGATTGGAAGATTCGTGCCGTGGCAAGTGGGCATCTGTTTGAGGGCATGGGGCTTGCGACGCCCACCCGGGCGCTCGCACCAACACGCATCATTCGGAATCCATCGACTCCCGTCAGAGCCATCACCTCTGCTTCTCAACCGGCCTTTACCCCACCGTCAGTCTCTCAGAAACATCAGCCTCCCAACCCAATCTCGCCTTCTCCGAAGACCTCGCGCCGCGCTGTCACTTCGACCACGGACAGGACGCTCAACTGGACTCGAGATGTCTCACGCGCCTCCGCCGCAACTTCTCATTCTCCAAGTTCCGTTTCATCGGTATCAAATACGTCAACTGCTACCAACGTACGCTATATCACCATCCCGCTCCAGGCACTTGAGCTCTTGCGCGATATGCACCTTAGTGGACCCAGCCATATGGTTTTGTTTAGGGCAATAATGGATCAAGATCCTGTGGATAAATGGGCAACTGGCATTGCCGCCATATTTGGCTTGAGCGCCGTCACCGCAAACATCATCGCCGACCTTCTTAGCGCTGAAGCTTAAATACGTTGCATGCAAAACACCACTGTCGTTTCCGCTTAGTTTACCATGTGTTCCGGTCCCGCAATTAGCATCCTGTCCCAAAGCGGTCGTGGTTGAAATCTTTGTTGTTGTCTGTATCACAACGCATTGCGATGAACCAGAAACGCCGCGGTGACGGAACTCTGCAATCCTCAAGACAGAAGGTCGTCATCCACGATGTAGACAGCTCCAACGACGAGGAGGAGGAGGAGGCTGTCATCTGTACCCACACTGTACTGGAACGCAACAACCGAGGATCTGTATCGCGCCAAACCCGCCATTTCAGCATCTCTGAACCCATGGAAATTGCAGGTGTCACCGAACCAACTTGGGACTCGGGGTTCTGGGATCCATCTCCGCAGGACGACGAACACGACGAACCAGAGGTGACCCCTGATGCCGTCGATTACGAGTACGAAGCGTTCCTAGACGAAATCGATCTTGAACCAGTGAAGAGAAGGAGAACACAATCAGTACGTTGTTGACTTTTCACGAGCGATCTGAGATACCAACTGAACGAATACTTTTTAGGACAACCCGCTTCGAATGTGGGGGAAGGACCGCGAACACTTCTTGGAGGAGCTTCTCCGCCACGACGCGCGGTTGACTCGCGTGGACCAGAAGACGTGCAAAGATTGTGGCGCTGAAGACCCGAAGATTCGATGTCGGGATTGCTTCACTGACCGGCTTCTTTGTGAATCATGTACAGTCAAAGCACACTCAAGACTCCCTTTCCATCGTCTGGAGGTCAGTCCATCAGGCTCAATTCCATACTCACGCTGACATTTTTTTGGACTCAGCGGTGGTGCAACTCTCACTACGAACGTGCGACTCTCAAAGGCTTAGGCCTCCAGCTGCAACTTGGCCACTGTGATGGCGAGGAATGCGTCAATCCCCGCAAAGGGTCCGATGAATTCATTGTTATTCACGTGAACGGCATCCACGAGGTCGGCGTCAATTTCTGTGCATGCGAGACGGCTCAACAACATACGACTCAACTTCTCCGCGCCCACCTCTTCCCTGCAACTACCGACTCACCGAAAACGGCTGCAACATTTGCCGTACTGGAGCACTTTCATATTTCGACCTTCGAGTCTAAAGGATCCATGTGGCATTTTTACAGTGCACTCGCAAGACAGACCGATAATACCGGTCTCGTTGATCTGAAGGTTTGTAAATTTATTTGTGTAGACATGATTTAGTACTAAATAGACACATAGCTGCGGTATGAAGCATTCCGGTGCATGATTCGCGAATTCAGACACATAAGGATCCTCAAGCGATCAGGGAGCGGGCACAGTTTGGTACCCTTGTCGGCAACGGGAGCCGGGGAGTGTGCGTTGGAATGTCCGGCATGTCCCCATCCTGGCGTTAATCTCCCTGCGGATTGGCGAGAAGCTCCTCCCAAGAAACGGTTAGTCTCTCAGGCCTCCTCGTTGTAACGTATGATTTACCCCTACTGTCTCAGGTGGCTGTATACTCTCATCCTTGCGATGGATGCAAATTTCCGTCTGAAGAGGCGAAGAAGCTCAAGCAACGCCGCTGACCCTGGTCTAGGGACGGGTCTCGCCTACTTCGTCGAAGACGACGCTTTTCGGTCACATGTCGCACAATACATTGATCAACCGGAGGTATGTACAGAGCATCCATAACCGTTGATTAATATGCTGACTACTTACACAGATGACCACCTGTTCTGGCTTCGCTGCCGTGCAAGATGCTCATACCAGGTCCGCGAAGGGACTTAGTTCCACTGGCGTCGGCGCACTAGTGTGTGCCAGACATCAGCTTGTCCGACGAAATGGCGCCTGTGACCTTCAAAAAGGCGAAAAGTAAGCCGTTTTGATACATTTCATTTCACCTAATGATCTAACCTTCCATTTAGGTATGCGAACATGGATTACATCTTCTGGTCAACCATGAAAGATGATCGGCCACATCGCGTGGTCATATCCTACGATATCGCGTGTCAATGGTCCGTCAATCTGTGGTCACGAGTACCACAGATTCCTGGTCCGCTTCAGGTTGACCATGATAGTGTCGAACTCATCGACATGATTCCGAACTTCCACAATCCGGGACACAAAACTGAATGCCACACAACAAAAAGTTTTCATTATCTTCACGGCGTTGGCATGACAGACGGCGAAGCGATCGAACGTGGCTGGGCGGGGACTAATCCGTTGGCAAACAGCACGAAGGAGATGGGTCCGGGCGCTCGCCACGACACTCTCGATGATCATTGGGGCGATATGAACTGGAAGAAAATTGTCGGTCTCGGTACGTATCATTTATTAATCCAATCTAATTACTTCTCATCATAACCATCATTTCCTTTCAGGTGCTAGTCTGCTACAGAAACTGAAGCTCGCCGTCCCTGGTCGCGCTCGGCACGAAGCGGACTACAGCCGACTCTCAGCAAGTGTACCTGCGGAGGATGTCGACAGCTGGACCATTTTGATAGAGGCGTGGGAGACGGACCACAGCAATCTGAATCCTTACGAAGTACAAGCCGAATGTAAGTATGCTTCGTCCCAGCTTCTATTTCATTCCGCTGATGTGTCTTTTCAAGCTTTGACTCAGGTGAAGGTCCGTTTAGCCTTCGCGCAGGAAGAAGCGGCGCAATTGTCAAATGGCACCACCTTCCTTCACGAAATGACTCCGACCGTTGTGATTACCAAAGGAGTGGAACTAGAAGGTCAACAGTGCGTGAAGATGCTCATATTTGTGCACCCACTGCTGACAGTCCTCTCCAGACGTCGATTGCAATTTGATGTTGCGGATGTCGGACCGAACGGCACTAGTTTACAAATTGCCAAGCTCCTCGAACGCCGCAATGTCCTGAGCCGTAGGATCGAGGCGTGGATGGAATGCCATGTAGTATACCTGCCATGTGTAACCTGGTTGCGTCTACAAGCCGCTCGATCGGTGTCTATGCCAGTAGAAGCTGAGAACGCCAAGTTGTGGTTGCCATCGGCTATCCCGGTGTCATTGCGAGGTGACGGCTCCGCCGCGAAACTGGAATGGCAGCTCCGTTTTGCACAGGCTCAAGATTCACTGGTCGAACTGCGGCATTGCCTGCGCCTGCGATCGTATTTGTACAAGTACAAGGACAAGAACGTGAGAGGACAACGCCACAATACTAGGTCAAATTCTTTGATATCCAGTGCCGATCGGAAGGTCAAGGCCGCCGCCGACAAGTATCGCGAGGCTCGTTTGGCCCTTACATCCCTTGGTTGTGCGCCAGTTGGAATACTTTGGGAGGATGTCATCCAACCCCTGAAACCAGAGGACATACGTCATATAACCCAGGGCCTACATGGCGAGTCTGAAGGCGGCCGTTCCATATCATGGATTTGGTTCGAGGTGGGTGTCATGCAGAGCGCAGATCCGGATAACGACCCCGGTTTGAAAGACAGTGAGTGAATAACGAAGTGTCAGAAGATGTATGCTCACACTCCATCAGCTGTTCGTGTTGAATGGGCGAAAGTGCGCGCGCGCGCTCTGCGATATGGTGAGGAGGTTGACCTTGTGCAGGAGGAAATGCGGCGGACTCTCAAGTGGCTCCTCGTACAGTCGGAAGCATGGATTGCGCGGGGTACACTGGATACATCGAACGGGAGAGAAGTTTCATCTCACGTACAAGACGGACTAACCGCGTACGCTCACCGCCAGGCTGCAATGTATCGAGCACTTGGCGTCAAATTCGCGAAGATGTGGGAGGGTGTCCCAGCGCTTGTTGAACGCGAAGATGAACCGACGCCGCCGGATGATGACGACCTCCCCGCTGATTTCGATCATTCACCCGAAGCTGCCAATATTGTGGCGGGTTGAGTATTCCGCCCTCAACGCTGGTCCCATTGATCCACTCCCCCTCTACCCCCCAATTTTTAGTACTACCCGCCGTTCTTTCGTACACTTCTTCGTACTGCCATAACTGCCGAACCTGTTTTTACCGTCTCCGAGCTTCAATAAAAATATTTCCTCTGCAGCGTATGCAAGGCGACATTAACATTTAGCTAATCTGAAGGGCTGAAGTTTGCCATGGCAGAATTCATCGAGGGGGATGCAATTTTGCGTTTGTGGCGGAAAGTTCCCCATATGGTAATTGGCGCCGCACGTGGATTCGGCGTGGCACCCTGTTGCCGCTTTGGTCATATTGTTTGGTGATGGGAAGGTATCCCTAATATGCGTCATATCACACCGGTATATAATGTATTCCGTGGTATATTCTTTAGTACTAGTGGTATTTCCTTGGTATATCATCTGGCTAGCTTAATATCTTACTACAACACCGGGGATATATCTACAAGCCTTGTAATTAGAGCGAAAGATATACCTCCCTCTGGTTGTTACTACAGTGCTAGGATATATCTCCATGCCAGACTGTGGTGTTCATGGCGGCGGCGTGCGCGGTTAGCTGAAGTCTGTGGGCCGCGGCTGGTTTCGGCGTCGGCTTGGGAAGAAAAGACAATAACGAGCGAGCCCGGTGGCTTCCGTTGCACATACGCTTGCATACGCTTGCGCTCAGTCGAAGATAGTTGCCACTCACCGTAATGCACGGGGAGACCGGGCATCGAACCACATTCTTGAGAAGCGTACGGTGGGATCTTCGAGTTCGTAGCGTAAGGTGAGGCGAATTGACGGGCTGGTGACATTGAAAGTTAGTCAGCATGGTTGTCTATCATTGTCAGGAAGCGAAGTACGCACAGAGTCAGACAATCGGGCACGTTCTTTGCGCTCGCGATCTCGCTGTCGTAAATCCTCGGCATCGTTCACGCCGTACCCGGTCGTCTGCACCCCCTTGTGATTGACAATGACTACTTCTCTTCGCCAATGGTGCTGCCGCTGCTGCGTGTTGTGATGCTGATAGACTCGATGTTGCCGAAGGTGGTGGTGGAAGCAGGAGAGACTAGAACGGCGGTGCTGATACGTGTCCGCCACCGCCGATTTGGTGGGTGGAGAGTGGTGTTAATTCCTCCGTTAGGACCGGATGGGTGAACAAAGGTTGAACTACGGCGCCGGGATGACGAAGAAGACAGGTGATGTTGGCCCTGTTAGAGTTGTTTGTTGTGGTAGCCAGGTGTCGTTGGTGGTTGGACGTGAATGGAGGGAAGGGAAACAGGTGCAGGGTTGAGGTTGCGATCGGCAGGTTAGAAGTTGGGTGTGCTCAGATGACTCCGGTGATGATGCGAGGCCGCGTGCAATGCGCGTGAAGCCTTCATGAACGTCTGCTGCACGCACTCGATCACGCCTAGGTAATGTTCTAGCTCTGTCCATTGCGAGAGAATGGTCTGAAGTCGTTCCGCGTCTTCGCGTGCTCTATGGGAGCGGTTGTTAGGACGTCAAACAAATAATTAGATGATATTCATACCCCTGCTCGTTCATTCAACTCCAGGATCGCTTTAACGGCGCTCTCCGGTAGTTGAGGCGTCCATTCGTTCGAGTTTGAGCGCTTGCGGTTCCGTTGGGACTACCGGTCTGACCAGAAGTATTCTGGAAGGTACTGAGCCGGAGGAGACATTCTGCCTTGCTTAAACGACGAGAAGCTGTGGGGACCTCCTTGTGCAGAGCGGAGAGCAATTGTCAGTACAGTGGCGGGCTGAGCAGAGTCAGAGGAGCTAGTAGCAGCTGTCGGGGAGGAGGATTGCTGTTGCTGGGTGCTGAGTTTGTACATTGGTTGAGACTTGATGAAGCTGAGGTGGACTGCGGTGGGAAGATGCGGGAGTGGGGGACAGGCTCATTGTTTAGATGTTGATCCAAGCTCCTCGGAAGGCGTACCCACACAAATTTGTGTTGCCCAGCCGCCCTACTTCGCCTTGTCGAACGGAGTGCATCGTGAGTACCGCTATCGATCCTGTCGCCGGTACTTCCAAGCCGTCCTTGACTGTAAGGAACGCCGGGTGCTGCGATTGCGTTTCCTTAGGCGGCAAAGCGCGTGGGCCGTCTGCATCGTGTTCTGACGCGTCGGGCAGTATGGGTATGGACACGTTTGTGTTGGAGAAAGCGAGCGCCGAAGCCCTAATGGTGTTGAATTTGATGGGAGCATAGGTGGAGGGATGTTGGCTCTGCCTCAGGCTTGTCAGCGGGAGTTTGTCTCTGAGTGGTTCGGAAGGGGGGGGCTGTATTCGCGTTAGTATTGTAATGTAATGTGTTTGGGATATAAAGACGAACCTTTCGGTAAAGCCTTCTCCTTGCCGTCTTTCTTGGATTCCTTCCGCCCGCGACCAATGCTCCAACACATGTCATCGTCCCCAACTTTGACTTTAAGCGTCGAGGGCTGCTTCTTCTTCTCCCGTCTACGTAGATGTCAAAGCTCCTCCCCGTAGACACGTCTTCACGCGAGCTATGGCCAACGCGTCGAGCGATGTCCGAGAGGTCTTTGCTCTTGTCCTTCGCCCCACGGGTTGTGCCGGTGTGGAGGCTGAGTTTCGACTTCTTGGGTACGACGCGTTTGCGGGGTGAGGTTGCGGATGGAGGAGAGAGCGGAGATTGGTCGAATGACGCGACAGTTGTATTGGTGCATGGTGTCGCGGTCGTCGGGGGTGGAGGAGGCGTGGTGAAGTTGGGTCGTGAAAACGGCGCCCGCGTGGCAGGTGTACGCGATAGCAACGTTCCTCGCATCGTAAAAATAATGTGTCCATGTGGTCTTTTCTGAATCTTGTTGGTCGTTGGTGATCTTGTCGTTCGTTCGTTCGTTGTTAGGTGTTGAGAGATGTTCAGTTGCATGTGTTTTACAGGCATGTCGATGCCGTGAGTGCAGACGTCATAGATGTAACAAATGTTGACAATAAATGGTGGAAATTCGTGATGCCGTGGATTCAGGATATACCTGATATTATACCTGCCGACGGGTGTTAATGACGACGGTGCCAGCGACGAGATGCGTGCTCACCTCTATTGAAAGAACCAGTATTCGGCGGAGTGCGCTGGATGCGCGACAATGGAGAGGAGGACGAGATGTTGCCAGTGACAACGAACTATGTTCAGCTCATTTCCGACGGTGGAGCACGGAGTGGTTGGGTGGAGAGCTTCGGCAGAGAACTGGACAAAGGCGCATCGAGGAGTGGTGACGAAGTTGGACAGCGTTGGGCGCTAAATCCAACCTGTGGTTGACATTGAGTGTTCAGACGTGACATAACGCATGTGACAAACCAACCCCACCAGGGGTTCAAGTCCTCAGTTGTGCTATGCTAATAAATACATTGATAGTCCTCCTTTTCGGCGAAGCAATTAACGAATAAACTTTCGCATATCTCAACACTATTGTCGCATGTCCATTCCTCGGGACAAGCATCTCCAAAAGCTGGGATCAGTTGCACAGCACGCCATATGTCGTTCAGAGGAATAGTTTCTCCGTATCGTTCAGCACCGCGCATTTTTCGGACCACTCGGAACATTTCAATGTCATCATCGACGACGTGAACCTCCGTTTGTGAATTGCCTGCTCGCGCCTGTTGCGTTGTACCAGGTGCTGGTTTAAGGTATTGGACATACACGAGAGGAGGATATGTGTCCTTCTGAGCGGTGCCAATCGGGCGGAGGATAATGCGGATCTGTACAACAGCATGACCTGTGTAATTAATGTGATAATTAGGCCAAACCAAAGGGAACGAATGTTCGATGAGATGAACGAACCTCGAATTCCTGCAACTTTGGCTTCTCTCGGCTCTGCCACGAGCACAAAATTGCACCTTCCATATGGCATGGCATCAGAAGGAGGTAATGCTTGAATTCTCGCTGGAGGTCTTTTCACGGTTTCGTCATGCGCTGCTCGAAGTTGTACACGGACGTGGTGCCAAACATCAAGGGCATTGAAAGGCAATGCATGGTCAACTGCAGTGCGATGAGGGGGCCCACCTCGCCGCCTCTGTGCTGATTGATCATGAAAATAATCAACCAGTGCGGCTTGTAGGTCCGGGATCAGTAGTGGTGGTCATAATTGTAATATATTTTACAGTAGTTGCTGTGGGGGTGTGATACCCAAGGGACAGCTAGCCAAATATCACGGCTGTTGGCTGGCCTGCAGTAATATTACTGTGTGATAAATATCACACTGCGCCTATCCTTTAATGGTGCGGCGCCCTGGCTCTCGCGGCTTCAGGCAGGGGTCCAGGGTACCTTCCCGGCAGCTCCGTACCCGCTTATTGTATTAATAGGATACAGCGCCGATGGCTGTGCTGGTGTATTATTGGGCTGTGGCGCGATTGTTTGCTGATGCTGGTTCAGATTACCTAATAGTTCCAACATTCCGTCGCTGTTGCCCGCATCCTGCTGCTTCGCTCCGCCTCCTCCCAATCCCACTTGGTCTCAAATGGGCGAATTGTTCTCCAAGCATGCGACGAGATCGCCAGACAACATCCGCGTGTCCTCAACCGGCCCGTATACCCCCTACACGTTGTGAGATTCGCGTCAGTGATGCCAGCTGCTGTACGGTATGCACCATCGCTCCTGCATATTTTCGGCATATTTTTCTTATTCTCCAGCCAGTAATGCCAGCTATCAACACCATCCCACACCCAAGGCCGATGACTCAGCACCATCCACACACTATGGAGCCAACACACGCGTGATGTAGACCAAACGGCAAATGAGAGGTTGGCGTAGATACATTGGTGTTGCATTTTACGGCCATTGGATGTGTACCTTACGGGGCAGGGGGCGCGGAGGAGAGGTCAAACACGAACTCAACCACATTTCCCTACCGAACTCGCGACAAGTGTCCTCTAGTTGCCTTGTACCTTCCTCTCACCACAAATATGTACAATTTCTACATGCCATTTGAAATAGAAGGGACCATGTACATTTAAATCACGAAGTATGATAGCCTATGCACTCGCCGCCCCGTCATTTCCGAGATTTCCGTCTGTCGACAAATGAGCGAGATCCCACGAGCTGCACAAATGAAACTTACTTTTTTCCAGCCACAACAGTAGTGGAGGTCGAGCCTTCAGAAAGTCCGATCACTCGAGGATACTTTATCATCTCGAGCAAGACCCATTCCACATCTTCCATTGCCGATAATACCTCGCCGCGATCCTTCATTGACTTCGCGGCAGTATTCCACCACACCAGCGATAGAATGACGATCAGAATCCCGTTTTTGCCGGCACGTCGCGTCAGCGCCCACTCTCTCTCAGTGCATTCGAAAGGACGAGAGAATGGCCACGAAGTCGTCTCGCGCCACGATGGCTGAAGATTGCCCCACCACGACCTCCACGCATTTCCGTATGCTTCGACATCTTCGATGACCGCATCGTTGTCATGATTACGCCCGTAGCTGAGCCAGGTACTGACTTCTGGTGGGCGATTAGTTACAAGGAGTTTGTGCAACGGATCCTAATAAAACCATCAGATGAGTAGGAACCGAGACACGGTCAAACGTACCTTTGGCGCCGGGTCCAAGAATCCCAGTTGACGCTCCAGAGCAACGTAGTACGTTGCAATAGCATCCCATGAACCTCCATTCACGGGCCGCTTCATGAAAAGATCCACGAGATCGTGGATAAAGCTGGTCCAACCCGTCCGATCTAGTTCCCCCAATGGGACAACCTGGATGGTACAAGTTGCGAGGGCGGACGGAGTGCGTGATAATGTTTCAGCCATTGCGGAAGTGGCGGAACCTGATGGGGTGGATGACGAGGATGAGACAATAGCAAACGGGTTGGTTTGTTGCACCAAGGAAGTTGGGAAGTCCACAGCAGCGGGAGGAGCCGACAAAGTAGCGCTGCTGGACGAACAAGAGTTGTTGGTATCGGAAATGAACGTGAGCTGGGAGATGGCAGGATCTTGCATTGGTGGAGGGACCTGCAACGTGTCGATGAACTCGTCCGGGTCGAAGGACCACATGTTCAAGTTATCGGGTGGGATCATGTTCAAAAGATCTTGAGAAAAGTCAGATGGCGGTGTACCAGACGAAGTCGATGCGCCATTCAGATTCATCGCCCAAGACTGAGTCGCCTGGTATGCTCCTACTCCATCGCCATCACTGTTACCCATGAAACTAGAAATGCATGTCAAAGTCCACGTCAACACCGAAGAGACGACCACTCACACATTTCCTCCAAATTGTGCATGTCCATTGAAGCTTGGTGGGCCACCAGCGACAAGATCGACTGGATTAACTGTGTCCGGCAACCACGAAGGAAGAAGACGCCAGTCAACGTTGGGTTCATTGAGCTGAGCCTGAGAGGTTGCTGTGCCAACTTTGGTCGTGTTTTGATCGGCTGTCTCCGTGCTGCTCGAAGGACTACCGTGACTTCTATCACGGGGGTTGCTGCTGCTCGCCACTGGTGCGCTCTCGTCTGCATTGCCCATTGCCCTGTCAAAGCTTAACAACGCATAGCTGCGACGGGTTTTCTCGTCTACAAAATGGTATCAACTCTCTGATGGCGAGCTTCTATCACATCATCACCTACCAATCCGATCAGAAGCAAACTGGTGAAACAACGCAAACGTCTCATCCCATTTTGGTCCCAGATATTCTGCAAAGTTCATACCATTAAGGTGAGAATGGATTCTGTTGCGATTTCAGGCCATATTCTCGGCTCGGAGTGAATATGTAGACACTAACGCAAACGATATCACAGATCCCCCGGACTTTGGCTCAGCGCCACTAACTAAGATCGTCACTGCCATGCCAGTCTTCTCCGTAGCCTTGTCTGCCACTTTCTGGAAGAACCGAGGCAGCCCATCCTGTTCCCTAAGTCACGTATATGAGCCCAAGTCCCAACGCAGTGAAGACAAGACTGAACATACTTTTGAATCTTGTCGTTCCTCGCGTACAGCTCCAGGTCTTCCGCCGATAGCTCCTTCTCAAGTTCTTCGAGGTACTCCGGTATTTCACCCTCCTTGCATCATATTCGATACGCCTCGACTTCGGCCTTCACCTCATCGGACTCTTCCTCGAACATTGTCTTCACCATCTGGTTCGTGTATGCGAACTTCCCCAAAAACGGCTCTTTTTTTGCTATCAAGTCGGCCTTATATGCTTCGTAGCGCTCTCCCAGGGTTGGCTTGATTTTTGATTCGTAGTAGAGCTTGGAATATGCCTGCGTAGATTGTAGTTTCTTCTTTGCAGCGAAGGAGAACTCAGGTCGCGATCCTGGTTTGGATGCGGACGAATTGACGTGCTTCGCAAGATTTCGAAAAAATATCTTCAGTTTCTGTAGCATCTCTTCTGTAAGTATTCGTCATGAGTGCTGTTGCGGGAACATCTCTCACCTTTAGCCCAGCTGGAGCCCCGGGCATGTCTGGGCGATCAAACAACGCATTTCCGAACTTTTTCTTGTACTTCTCTTTTATCAGCGCCCAAAAGTCATCCAAAGTCTGGTCCTTTTGGTGCTGCAAGTATAGCGGTTGGAAGCTCTCCAGGAACGGTGTCACAAGGACCTTATCCCAGCCGGAAGAGGCGTCGTTCTTTTCCATGATTCTTGGTTTCTTGTCACGAATTTCGGTGCTTGGGATAAGAATGTACAGTGAGGTCAAAATGGCAGCCACCACCAAAGTCGTGATCACGGTAAGTTGCCGTTGTGATAATTATCACGGTCGGTACAGTCGTGATATATCGCACCTCCTTATCGCAGCTTAGCGCCAGCCACTTATATAAACCCAACACCTCGTGTCCCTAGACATTCCTCCCCCAACTCTCACTCCCACCTACTGAAGTACGGTCACACATCGCAGCAGTCGTGAGTATCTCCTAGTCGTCACCACATGTCCCGCTAACACCTTCTTACAGTGCAATGGTTGACCTAAGACATCGAGACGTGTCTCAGGCCGACGATAATGGCTCTGAGGATGGCCACACCGAGCGTGACGGCAACGATCACCCGCCCACTCGCCCACCCAGCCATGCAAGCCGCCCGCAGAGTCGCGCTACCACCGTCAATATGAACCTGTTGAACGGGTCAGACCAGTGGATGCTCATTCTCATCATCACTCTGTTGCGCGCGCTTCTCACTGCGTTCCAAGCCGGCCTCGCCGCGTTGGCCATGACCCCGTTGTTCGCTCCTGGTGCACTCCCCGATCTTGTCGATCTTCCTGGCCGTCTTCCTGGTGATATCAGCTTCAGTACCAACGATACCGACGACGACGATGACGACGACGGCAATGGACCTCGTCCCATGGCTGCACCCTTATTCCCCTTCCCGCGTTACGGACGTACTTCGGCGGGCCTCCCTCGTCGAGCACCGCCTCGCTACGAAGCACGTACAGCCAATACAACCAATGCGCCTGTCAATACATACACTCCCGTCCCGCCTGCTACCGCCACTAATGCTTCCACCAATGATCCCCCGCCTGCCGTCCAATTCGCCGCTCCGCCGTCTAATACCAATCTAGCTGTCCCTCATTTTGCCAACGGTCCACCACCACCTCCCTTTCCGCCACATGTGGTCCCGCATTTCCCACCTCATCATCTAGGGGAACGATTTTACGCAGTATACGTCGGGCGTGAGGTTGGCATCTTTACGGAATGGTGGGTCTTGTTCACTGTCAGATATGTTCTGCGTGCCAACTAAAATTTGGTTAGGTCCGATGTTGCTGCGGTCACAGTCGGTGTCTCAGGAAACTCGCAACGCCGGTTTGGTTCCTATGCCGAGGCACTCCAGTCTTTCTTCAACGCCAACCAGCAGGGTCGCGTCAGAGTTGTTCACCTGCCGCGTGCGCCCGAGGTTCCCGGTCCGTCACAACTCGCCACCGGACCTTGCGCGCCTCCTGGTCTAACCGTCCCCGCGTACGTTTGTTATCCAAATTCCAATGCCAACAATCTTAATTAGAATATTCTCCTATCAGCCCGAGTCCGGCCAACAACGCTCCCACACAATACAACAACGCTGCCGACGATCACGATGATGCAGGGTCAGTATCATAACCTTCTACGTGTCACCAAACTGTGTCGCTAACCAATCTCTCGGTTTAACCAGCCCATCGTCGTGTAGCAAAACGGATGATGGCTGGGCTGACATTGAAGGCGCCATGAAGAGGGAGGATCGGGATGAGAATTAGTAGTGTCCATATGTCATGTAACGAGTACAGCCAGTGTTGCTAGTACGCTGCCCTGTCAGCAGTCGTCCGCGTTGTTCAACAGAACGCGTTGAAATGGCAGTTTTTAAAAAAAAATCCCTAACATGCTCAACTCGTGCTCGTAATTCGTTTGATAGTTAATGTCGCATACAGTAATACTTCGCGTCCTTCGGCACCAGTCATATGTTTTCAAAGCCATTTTGGGACTATTCCCGGAAGTTTAAGTTTCTAATGACAATCAAACCATTCGTCGAGCTCCTCCCGTTTCCTAACAAGACTGGAAGACGTTGGACCGAAGATTTCTGACGCAGAATTTGGTGGTGGGAAGCGGGTTGGAGGTATTGTTCAATCTTACGCTTGTGCGAGTCAATGTGGCGCCAACGGATCTTTTGACAATGTGTCTTTAACATCCAACGCGCGCACTATGTACAGAATGCGAAAGCCAGGAATACATCTCCAGTGATATATGTACATGCATATCATCTTTCCGTTTGCATTTGGCCATACGAGCACTTGGTACGCTGAATCTATTAGTTCAAACGATCCGATCATGGTCTTCGAGTTGCAAAAACTACGATCCTCAGCATTCTCGGAATCTAACATTGCTACGTTACTCAGCTTTAACACAGTTATCTGATCACCTAGAAGACCGTAAGAAAGGTTTATCGATAGAGAGACAATAATACAATCAGTTCGTGGACAGCCGCGTCGATGTGTTTGAAACACACACCCGCAAAACGGGATGTCCAAAAATCGATTTTTGTCAAAGTTTCTGGAATGTTCCCAAAGTTGAAATATCTGAAATATATACACTAATAGGTTACCTAATCGATGAATACAGTACCAACGATGTCGTTTGTGGTGGTTGACGCCTGCATCAAATTTATTCGGAATTATTTTTATTTTGTGTTTCCTTCGGTCTAGTAAATACGGAGCAATCATCTATAGATCAAATCACCTTTAGGCATAAGGACGATGTGATATATGAGTTAAAAACCACCTCTATGAAGGGTAGGTTGTCTTGCACAATTTGACATCCGGGCCAAATCCCCGTACTTCATTTTCAACGAATTTTCTTTTTCCACATGTCAATCCCTGCAGCCATTGAGTTTAAATAAGTAACATAGACATACTTTGGACGTTAAAGTGTCACCTTAGCGGGTATGTCTCCACAGATACTAGTAGAACTGTAATAGACACCTAGTTCTTGGTATGGATGTACAGCCCTGTAATAACTAAACCGGTCGTATCAGAGTATAAGTTCGATATGCTTGGTTCGCTGGAGGTTGAATTATGGCTTATATATCTAGTCGCGGTGCTCAATGATCCCGCCAATGTGGGACAATAGGTGGGTTTAAATCGTTTGATTTGGGTGCTAGTAACGCATCAGACAAACAAATAATGAGTCAATGAAATCTTTAGTTATATTCTTGATTATTTTACCGTAGAAAAATCGGATATTTCGGCCTCACGGGACTCATTTGGGAGAGTTGGGGGGAAGGCGTCAATGCGGTGGCTGAAGGTTGAGTTTGATTGCCATATTGGGACGTGATATTTTGCTGTAGACTGCCGTCATGCGTTGCTGTAGACCGCCATCATGCATCACGGTAAACTTGCCAAAATCTACATCTATCGTCAACCAACTCAACCCAAAAAATCCATGTCCAACGGCAGACACGATGATTTCTCCCGAAATGACTCAGGAAGACTCAGGAGAAAAGTTACGCATGTCGCGAACAATCAAAATGAAGCCCCTGAAGTCGCTGCAGGTCCAACCGCGGCGGATTCTGATACTGGTGTTCAGCCTGAGGATCTCTCGATGAACGTTGATTCGGGAGATTTGGGAGAACTGCCTGATAATGAACACAAGGTCGCTGATGCCGTGAAAGGGAAGAAGAAGCGCAACAGGGTAAGTGTCTCTTTCGATGTGTAACGCACTGAGCTCATTATATGGTGGGTCGCAGGTTGACGTCGTTTTTGAATGGTCCAAACTCCGCGACTCATTTCTTGATGAGCTCATTCGTCTGGACGGCCTTGGATCTCACCAGGCGCCTTTGTCGTGCCATGGTTGCGGGGCTGCTGGGAAAATATTCCGATGTGTAGACTGTCGTGACACTCGTTTCTACTGCAGTGCTTGTATGTGTAAGGAGCATTCACGTCTCCCGTTGCATCGCATCGAGGTCAGTTTAACTACAAGCATGGTCTATTTTTGCTGACCAGTCGATTTGCCTTTGCAGCAATGGGATGGTGGCTACTTCGAGAAGACCTCTCTGCATTCACTAGGGCTTTGCTTCCAACTTGGACACGACGATACAGATGCCCATTGTACCCACCCTGTAAAAACCCACAAGCCGATGACCATAATCGACGTATCTGGCATACACCGTGTACATGTCGATTTTTGTGAATGCTCCGTATCAAACGGTGTCCCACGGCGCGCGCAACTTCTGCGGGCACGGTGGTGGCCAGCTACCATTGACCGTCCTCAGACAGCGGTCACGCTAAATGCTCTCGACCTGTTCCTGCAACTCACGCTCCAGAGTAAGCTAAATATTTATGATTTCTATTTGGCTCTCGCGCATCTATCCGACAACTGGGAAACACTGGATCTCAAGGTCAGTGCAACATCCTCGGATAGTCCGATAGGCCATGAATAACTGACTAATATAATAATCAGCATCGTTACAAAGAGATTTCGCGCTGCATCCACGAGTATCGACATATCATGATGGCCAAGCGTGGTGCAAGAGGCCACGATCCCGAGGGTATCAATGCCACGAAACCAGGTGAATGCGCGGTGGAATGTCCTGCCTGTCCTCAGCCCGGTCGCAATCTTCCGGAAAACTTCTCCTCCGCATCTCAAAGTGAAAGGTTCGTTGTTCGGACATACTCTGGTGCGAAACAACTAACCATCTAATTTAGATTCAAGTATGCTCTTTTCCTCGCAATGGACGCAAATTTCAAGCTGAAATTAAAGGAACGGGGTATAAAAGACACACCACTCGGTGACGGTTGGGGCTACTTTGTACCGTCTGTCCCATACAAGGATCATCTCTCAACATACAAAGGTCAACAAGAGGTATGTGGGATGACGTCAGGTGTTAATTATCAGTAGTAATTTGTATATAAACTAGATGAGCTCTTGTCAGTCGGAGCTCCGCGCTGTCGACCATGCTAATTTGCGAGGAAACCAGAAACTGGCAGTAAATGGTGTTGGCGGAGTTAACTGTTCCCGTCACGCTCTTAATCGTCCCGTTGGTTTTGGAGATCTTCAGCGCAGCGAAAAGTACGTGTAATTCAATGATTGTGTATACCCTGTATCCTGACGTATTCCTAGGTATTGTAACATGGACTACATTGTCCTGTCCACGCTCGAGAAGGCCGAGATAACGACACTCTATTTGTCTTATGACATCGCGTGTCAATGGTTCAAAAATCTTCCCACGCGTATGGAAGCATATCCTCTTCGCCTCCAACTCACCCCAACTATACTAGTCATTGTAGCCATCCCGAAACTTCATCTCGAAGGACACGGACCCGAGTGCCAAGCGCGCTATTCGCTTAACTTCATTCCTGGCTCTGCGCGGACGTGTGGGGAGTCTATCGAACAAATATGGTCCGGGCAGAATGCTGTCGCTATGAGCACCCGAGAGATGACCCCAGGAAACCGGCAAGATACTCTCGACTGTCACCTCGGTGGATGGAATCACCGCAAAGTAGTAGGGCTTGGTACGTCGTTTCCCTTTGTTATCGGTGGTGTAATGGCATTTATCTCTATTGTATAGGTACCAGATTGCTGGCGCTGATGCGTGATGCGGTCCCCATGAAAGCGAAACATGCAAAAATCTTTGAAGAACTATCAAGTTCTCTTCCAGTCGCTTTAGTATCGAAATGGATCGCAATGGTGGAGGCTTGGGAAGCCGACAACAGCCAGCCGAATCCTTACTTGACGCAACCAAGGAGTGGTTAGTGTCTTTCAGACTTTCTGTGACGTAAACTGATGTTTGCGTGCAGGTACTTCACTTGCCGCGGTGAAGCTCGATCTTGCCAAGCAGGAAGCCGCGGATGCAGCTGCTGGCACTATTTCTCTTCACGAAGTTACTGCGAGTGTCTTTTTGTCGACGGGATTGGAATTGGAAGATCAACAGTATGTCTTGAATTTTGAGCTATAATTTGCACTGACGTTTGTCCCAGGCGTCACTTGTGTGCTCTGATGAAGTCTGCGTCCGTGAACTCAATATCGGAAACTACAGACATACAGCAGAAACTTAACGCCCTGGAACATCGGATTAAGACGTGGCGTAAGCTCCAAGCCATATACATGCCAGCGGTTACGACACTTTTGGAGGAGGACCATGCATTAGTGGAAGATGAAAACGCGGGACCGGTGTCTCCCGAAGATGTTAACCTGTACCTTCCCTCGGACCTGCCTTCTAACCTTCAGTGTCACTGCTCCCAGGCTCTGGCGCGAAAGGAGTTTCTACTGCGTGTGGGACAAGCAGATGATTGTATTTTGCAATTGCGACGACATCTCCATATGAAAGCGAACCTTTGGAACTATCGGCTCAACAACGTGACAGGCCAGAAGGCAATGACGTGCGCACGCGATATTATGGATCGCTTTGATCAGAAAATCAAACGAATCGCGGACAAATATCGATTCGCCCGTTTAGCCATTTTGGCACTCGCAACAGAAGAAGATATCGATACAGTCAAGAGATTCGAAGTCCTTAACGATTCTGATATCAGAGGGCTTGGCCGCGCAGATGCTGATCTTTTGGACGACACTGAGGGCAGCGCAAGCAAGCGCCAACGGACCATGGAAGGCGAAGTTCGCATTAGCGAGGGCCGCCGAACGATGTCGTGGATTTGGCGCGTAGCTGTTGGAAATCGTGACGGAGATGCTGATGAGGATTTCGACGAAGGTTTTTAGCTTGTTCCTTTGTTCTTCCCACTCTGACGTGAAGTTTCAGACATGAAAATTGAATGGATGAAAACCCGAGCACGCGCGCAGCGATGGGATGAAGAGGTTACGTTGGTATTCGAAGAAATGCGGCGCACGCTGGAGTTTTTTGAATGGCGAGCTACATTTCGGGAGATGCAAGCAGACAGGCGAACCGAAATTGGCACCGACTTGATCTCAGGACTGACAGCGTATGCTGCGAAGCAGGCTGCGGGTCTACGCCGCCTTGCAAGACGCTTTGCGACTCTGTGGATTCCGTTCTTGAAGAAGAACAGTTTGTCAGCGCCTTGGATGGACTCGTGGCTCGCAACATTGTCGCTGTTGACGACGCACGCTGCAACCACTCCCGTCGTGCCTGGTGCCCAGTTGTCGTCAAGCTCCGCATCGTCATCTTCTGCGGGTACTCCAGTGCCGATCGATTCCGACTCTGGCGATGAGGAGGAGGAAGGACAGCACACTTTCGATTGCCGCGGTGAAGAGATCTTTGCCTTGTGAATGTTATTCATGTATTGTCGTTACTGTTTCGTATCCGGAATTATGCAGCCTCGTTGACGGTTCACTCGTTGGACATATATGAATGGGTATGGAACTTGTTTTATTATTCCTATCAACTACGGGGTAAGGTCGAGGACTTGGACATTTGAAACTCATTTGAAGTCAACATGTGATCACGTGACAATGATGTTAGAAGAAAGTGTGAGACCGGCGAAGGCTAAGTGGTAGTATCTATGTGCTGGTGGAGAACTGAGTGGCGGTGGAGAACTGGAGTGACGGAGGCTGGAGTGACGGAGGCTGGAATGTGGAGGTGGTTGGGAAATGATGTACATTTGTAAGAGATCAGAGCGACGTACGGTAGACAATTCCACCATTTCCTAATCTCCCAGCTGTGTGGTCCCATATTTAAATCCTTGACGCATCCAGAGGCACGCGATTTAGAATCCTAAAAGTCGCAGGATCAGGCGGAGGTGGCGGCGATTCAACGCGTGTGATGGTTAGATGCTTTTCGAACGAGTGGTCTTGCGTGGAAGCTGATGAGGAGAACTTTGATGCTCTGTGAAGGAAACCTACACATCGTTGCTATGAGAAAATGAAAAGGCGGAGTGGATAGCGTGTACCGTACATCACCGATCGCAACTGCTGGAATCCTGAAGGGCTATAGGTGGCCTATATGGGCGGCTTGGATGCGCGTACGCGGGATGCAGTGGCCATTTCCGTTGCATGCATGGCCCATGCACCGGACATTTGACGCCAACTGGAGGAGGCGGAATGAAGGCGGCACAGCGGAAGGCGGGAAGGCGGGAATGAGCAGGCGGGATTAGATAATCTGAACCAGCATCAGCAAACAATCGCGCCACAGCCCAATAATACACCAGCACAGCCATCGGCGCTGTATCCTATTAATACAATAAGCGGGTACGGAGCTGCCGGGAAGGTACCCTGGACCCCTGCCTGAAGCCGCGAGAGCCAGGGCGCCGCACCATTAAAGGATAGGCGCAGTGTGATATTTATCACACAGTAATATTACTGCAGGCCAGCCAACAGCCGTGATATTTGGCTAGCTGTCCCTTGGGTATCACACCCCCACAGCAACTACTGTAAAATATCACATCACAGTACCCACCAGGCCTGCCGGGATAGAGTAAAGCGTGCCAACCCGGTCAACGGAGATTTTGTGGTAATTTGGCTTAATGGTAAGGCGAAATGCCGTTGTCGAGTTCCCTGGCGTTGATGGAGACGCGAAGATGTCCCGAATTGGACGAGCATTGAATTCGTTTGGTAGGTGTTCCACGCGAAGATTACGAAGGACAGTGCTTGTGGTGTCATACCCGTCCAAATCTCCAACCTCGGAGGCGTCATCTTCCATTACGATAGGTCCGAGGACTCCTTGGTACTCTAAGAAGGGTTTGAATGCGTTGATCCTCTCAAGCCGGTCAATGAACCGACACATTTGAGGGGGGTAATTCTTCTTGTTCGTCCCGAATGCGTACGGAACCTTTGCAAACACAATGTGACATCGCTCCGTCACGTCACTTGTAAACTGAGCAGACACTCCCAATAATTTGGTGAAGTACCCGACATGATGCATCAGCTCCATTTTGGGGATGTAGAAATTACCTTTTCTTTTCTTCCCGTCACGACAGCCTGCCCTGCTCAAAGCTTTCTTGTTGGCGTGGAAATTTGTGAGGACAGTGTGAAGAAGTTCGATGGACTGGTCAGTATGACGTTCGTACTGGCCTAGATATACGAAATCCAGGTATGCTCGGAAAGCGCGCAGGATTTGAGTATTGACCAATGGGCTGCCTGCCATGATGGCAACAAAAACGCGCTGAAGGTCGCGTTGCTCGCGGCCGGTGTGTTGTTTGAATCGCGTGATACCAGACGAGAAGTGACAGAAGCCGACTCGCGGCTGAAGGACAGAAAGACGACGATCAAGCTCCACGTCTCCCAGAAGCATGCGACCCCATTTCACAACATGGTCCATGAACATCTTATGCCACTGGTGTAAGGCATCAGGAGCAAGAAACTGGCAAGGGTCAGCGAATTTCCAGTCTTCCCAAAAGGGGTCGAGGACTCCGTTCAGTCCCATTTCACTGCACGTCACCTTTAGCGCCTTCAGGTCGGTCACATCGCAACGCATTTGCAACTCCGCAATTTGCTGAAGCGTATGAGCTCCATGGCGGAGAGGATGCGCAGGATAGTCACCGAATTTGTGGAGCCGCGCCATTGAAATTGGCGAGCATCCCTGTGAAACACAAGCAAGTACTAGCATTTCAGGTAAATCGGACATGTGCGCGCCGTAGATTGTTCGAACTCTACAAAGGTCGCCGATCGGGTCGACCATATACATGGGGGATTTTGAGCACTCCTTTAAGGGCTTCATGATGATGTTCATGCACAGATGGAACAGCTGATTTGACAAGATGTATTGAGCCTCCTTCTTCTTGAATTTAGCGACAGGAATCTGACCGACCAAAAGCCAGGCACGCGCCGTGGCTTTATTGCGCACATCTTTCTTGATGTTTCCACAAGACATGTAAACGCAGTGGGCCTCTTTATCGCCTTGATGATTAGTCAAATGTGTTTTGTCCGATCCCAGAATGACTAGGCCGAGGGTCTCGCCGGGGGATACCTTGTCCTAGGCGCATTCATGAATTAGCAAGGATGATCATATTCAGACGCGAACTCACCTGAATGTCCCAGGTCAGTTCACCGGTCATCATTTCGTCATAAATCCTGACTTCTTTGGCTGGACTTGTCCACACCTGGCGTGGGCAATGGTCCATGTGGCCCTTAAACAAAGGGTTCCCAAAAAGATACCGGAATGACTGAAGACCGTCCCGATAGTAAAAGATAAGAGGTTTCGTGGTCTCCCTTCCCGGTATGGCCACCTTGCGTGACATCCATTGAGGGCCGCCCGCTGGTAAAGTTTCCAATACGGCGCGAAATTTCTTTGCGTTACCAAACGTGAGCGGGCGGTCTTTCACCTTGAGAGTAGTTTAGCACGTAAATCAAATGATATGTCAACGAAACTGACAAATTTGAGCTGAAAGAATTTATCCAAGACAGTCATTGGACATTTGAGTCTCGATAACCAGTCGGCCAGTTCCCATTCTGTGAAGGACTCGAAAGGGAAGAACGGATTCTCCTTGCGGGCCTTGGCATCTTTGTGGTTTTGGCTGATATACTCATAGTAGTTCGGTACTGTTCCATATGTCATAGCGGCCCCCGCATACCACTCTGTAAACTGATCCACCGAAGGCCGGTCATTACCGTGTGTATCCTCAACTTCGGGTTCAACAATATCTTCGACATCCTCAGGCTCCTCCGAAATATCCTCCCAATCTTCCCATTTGTTCTGGTCAACTGTTGGCATGGCATCGGTGACAAAGACGAAGTCTGTGTCGTCGGATGGATCGGGAAAGTCCGCTTGGGCATCATCGACATTCATCTCCATGTCGCCTTCGGATCTGAAGTCGTCGTCCCCCCATATTGCCTCGTAACATTCTGGAGTCTGATCGACATGGACCCATGTCGCCTTTGATGATATGAACCTTCGAATACAGGAGGGGTTGGGACATGGCATGTCCGCACCACGGAGACCGGTCGAGGCAACACGTTGGCGAGCGGGTGACAGGTAGCCCTTGCGCTTGGCATACCCAGGACGCCACGAAATATTGTTTGACATGACGACTTTGAAAGGACAGACCAACTGTGCTATTCCTGCTCAACAACCTTGCGCTTAAGTACTGTGAGTGATGATCCAAATTAGAATGAGATTGCTGGTGACCATGAAAATGTATACAGATGAAAGGATGAGCTGAATATCGCCAGAGAACTCTGCATAGTTATTCCCTCAACTTCCTGCGTTGTAATTTCCGACAATCTGGCCATTCCAAGCGTTTAAACCTTTCAATTGAAATAAACAGAGGAGTGGTGTATGCTCACTGCAAACCCGACGGAGAATTCTTCTGTCTTGATGCGACTGCATGAATGGAGAAGACCCACGGATCCGTCACGCATGTTGGTTGTGCTGAGAGGAATCTCCACCGTGGATGAGGTTCTGTAAGATGTCGGGGTGACAACGGGAGAGGTGCGCAAAATAGGATACTGTGGTGTCAAATATGCGGTTACACTTAGGATCGAGGCATATTATCTTAGCGTCTCTGTCAACGACACGTAGTAAGACGGCGAGGGACATCTTTGCGAAGCAGCTGACTTACTGTTTGGGCATGGTTCAAGTTCACGAGCGTGGGAATACCTGGCCCGCTCAACTTCAGACCTCTTGCTACGTTTTTGTTTTTGTGCTGTGAATACAAATGGAAGCTACGGTAAACAGGTATGCACTCCTCACAATACTGTTATTGAGCACTTACAGACCTTGTATTCCGCACAGCACTTACGTGAAGAAGGAGCATGGTCGCCGCGATGGTCCAAAACGGTTGCAAATGGAAGAAAACCCACCAGTTCGAAATATCTTTAGCACAAGCCCGTGTTTCACTTTTGCTCACCTCACCTGATCAACAGACACCGCAAGCAGCGAAGGCCCTGATACGCGCTTTCCAACGCTTGACAAATGCTCGCAAATCACGCAACGAACATCGAGACCGCGAGGGCGTTGCACGCGATAGTTTGGCAAAGCTACATGACAACATAGCCGCTCAAGAGGCCGTGCTCGGAGAACTCGAGAATGAAACTGCAGATGCTCAAGAGATTGTTGACACACTGCGAGAGGAGTACGTGGCGCTCAGAGACGTCTGCCACGACCCTCCCGGCCCAGGTGAGCAGGACTCAGACTCGTCAGACGACGTCGAAGAGAGCCTCGAAGAGAATGTTGTACTTGAAGATGATAGACCAGCGGCAGAGCGCCGTGTGGAATAGCTGTGCTTCTCCCTTGAACGGCAAGGTGGCATTCCATCGGGATCATATGTCAGTCGAAGTCAAATCTTTGTCCAGAACCAGTCACCATGTATGTGTTACAATAAATGATCTCCTTTCCTGTTGCACAATGATGTTTCTTTCGAAATCTCGAGTCCTATTTTGCCTGCAGTTGCGGTTCAGGCGCCAGATATGTTAGATATATGATTTATTGCAAATATGCCAAGGAGTGGTATGTGTTCCAATCAATGGATGTTCGTTCGCGATTGGACAAAGCAAAGTAACAAAATTATACTCAAAGATATCCATCACTTAATATATAAAAGGTTCGGATAAGATCACCATCGACCACACCTAGATATGGAGGAATGAACTGGGTTTTGTCGGACATTTTGAAGACTTCCGTTCTCTTCAAGTTGTCAAGCGGTGACATCCTTATCTTTGGCCATAACGGTCTCTTCAATGGCATGTGCATCAACTGACTTGGGCGGATACGCGAACCTTCTGCTGGCGCGCATTTGACACATCACAAGAAAAATTATGGTGGATCAGACTTACCTCATTGGAGCCTCTTATTCGAACTCTGAGTCTTCTACGCCACACAGATTTTGGCTCGTTCGCGTTTAAGTTCACTGCAGTTTGCATGCTTGACGGCGTTGAACTGTGACTTGGAGGTCAGAGGGTATAAAATGTTCATGTGAAAGGCACATACTTCACAGTTGCTGCGTTTTTCGCCATCTTGCACTCCGTTGTCGGCCCTGACTCGGAGTCGGGCTTCATGTCGGTTAAAGACTGTGTCGTGACTGGCATATTTTCATCCTCGCATATACCATTTTCTCCCGTTGGATCCCCCGAGTTGCATCCAGAACAATCGGAAGGCTTTTGATTCGGAATGATAGAGAGCATATTTTGTCAACTTGGAAGTCAAAAACAGTCAATCGCTCTGTTACACTGTGTACGTCACAACACTTTTGCCCAATCTGGATCTGGACTGGTCATTTTTTGCTCTCAACCAACTTCTTTCACGCGCTGGCCACCTGAATTGAACTTCTTTCTACATGTCGACGTCTCGGAAGAGGGAGATCTCACTCTCCCCCCGTACTTCCCGGAACCTTTCGGTGCAGTTTTCCTGTGAACCTTAACTTACCTTCAACAACAACTCATCACCGTATCACAGAGGGAGCACGTTCTCGTATCACTCACCCAGCGTCATGCAAGACTTCAGGTGCAAGCGACCCAGTTCCAAATCGAAGCCGCCAAAAATGAGATGAAAGCCTTTGATGCTTCGCGAGAAGCATGCGGCGTGAAATTAGAGGGCTTGCAAATTGTACTACGGGAGCGTGAAGCCTTGGCGGCCCAGGACTTCCGGGGAAGCTCTGAGGTTCTGGTTGAGATATTAGGAGATCTTACGAGCGGAGCAACTAGCGCTGAGTTGTCTACAGCGTCATTTGCATTGCAAGGTGCAACATCGTTGGCGAGGCGACTTCAGACAGGTGAGAAGACAATGGCCATTGTCATTCGAGAATTGACAATAGTAGGTCCTCTGGACCCTCAGGAGGGAGGAACAGCCACCGCTGGTGTTGTGAGCGCTGATAATGAAGTACCGACCCCGACATCACCCCTCAAAAAGGCTACTCCAGCCAAGAAAATCTTTGCTGCTCACAGTGTGTACAATACGCACATTCAAGTTCATTTTTTAAGCCCGTGTCATTCCAGCGATTGGTACCCCAGTTACCCCTTATTCACCCCCACCCTTCTCCCTGTGGAAACCCAATAATATTCCAGCTATTGGGGCGTCTTCATCTCAACCATTTGAAGTTGCTACTTACTAAATGTTTAGACAGGGACAAAGAGCAATCCTCCTCGCCCACCCCTGACGAGCCGTCTTTTCATTGGAGTTCTCCGAGGAATCGGTGGTAACTTGCCGAAAGACGAGAACCGGGCGACTTGGAGTAAGGTAAGCTCATATCACATTGTATTTTATCTCTCCGCTTACAATATCATGTATTCCACATGACATGAAGGCTAAAGCTAGATATAATATATGTCGTCACATCGTATCTATCCCGGAATCACCTATTTTTCTTCAACCAATTAGCAAAACCAAAACGTGCGACTGTCTTCATCAGTATCTCCTGGTCTAAGATTTTTTTTCCATATTGTGCATCGTCAAGGGGTATCACGGATGCACCACCGTGAACGATCGCACGGTGTTTTGAGTTTCACAGTACCCACACGATGCTCCGTTCTTCTCTTTCGGCGAACATCCTCATTCACGTCTATCGGCTTTCACGCATCTAGACCTATGTTTCAGCTATAGTAACCTTTTCCGCCGAAGATGCAACATTGGCGGTGGCGAACTTGCACTAGGCTTCGCAAAATTTTAAGACTCTGCATCTCTGCGCCTCTCCTGGGACCTGCTGTTGTTATAAATCCCTAAGTTATGACTATTGGTGTAATTACAACAGTAGTCTACGAAATAATAAAACTATTTAATATTCTAGACTACTGGTAATCGAGTGATCTTGAGAATATGAGGAAAGGGGACTTAAACGAATATTTGGAGAGGGTAATTGGGTATTAGGAGCGAAATTGTAAGTATTTAACTACTGATGAGCGGTAAGCCTTTGGAGCAAGCACACAGAATTAAAATACGTACCACTGGTCGAGAATATCTTGCCAGAAGATATTCGAAGTGCTAAACGAAGGGTAGAGTCGGTTAGCGAAGGATGAGC
>ML170342.1:0-27513 GCA_004355085.1 Rickenella mellea | reverse complement strand
AGCGTAGTGGTGGTGGTGGTGGTGTGGAGGGCTAACGTTGGGTTCTCGCCGACGAGAATCGAAGTTACGCGTTTGCTCCGCTTGCATCGTACATAGTGAATGGATAGATGGACGCCACAGAAGTAGAGAAGACAGAAGACAGAATCAGAAGTCGCCGTTCTGTAGTGTAGCGAGAAGCGCCGAGGCCAACGCCAATGCCAATGCTTGGCACCCAACTCGAGTGTACGATAACGACGCTATCTCAAACTGTCGTCCGTAACTTCACCTTCCTTTTTGGCGTTATACTAATTAGCGTAGACAGTTTAGTTGTGAGGCAGTGCATCGCTTCAAACTTCAACTTTAAATTTGACGGAAGGGAACTGGCGACGGCGACGGCGGTGTCCGCGCATTTGAATAGCGCATAGAAATATAGAAGACGCTTCTACATTAGAGTAGAAGAAGCGTTTGTATAAAGTGATGACGTTTGAACTCTTCGAGCCTTGGCGATTTGATTCCCGCTGGGTCGAGACGACACTAGACATTAGCTCTTCAAGGCTTCTCGTGCCAGTGGGGTTCTCGCCGAGCCATTCGTTGTCGTATAAAGACAAGCCCTCCGGAGGTCAACTGTAACTGCACGCTGGCCTCGTTCTCCTCCGATGACCTCCACGATGACCTCGACCACGACCGCGACCACGACCGCTACTCAATCGACGATGATGAACGTGCGTGGCACTCGAGAAGAGAACTCCGTACACAGCGACAAACAATATCGTCATCGTCATCATCCGAGCCGGGCGCCTATGCTTATTACCCATGTGCATCCTATCTTTAGTCACGGTGGCTTTGGCTATTACAATTGTGATTTGAACTGTAACCCTTACCCTGCGGACGTGACCTCCTCCATACTATCGCCATCGCCAATTCATGGTCCGCCCTTCGCCCTCGTTCAACATCATCACTGTCATCATATGCAGATGAGCGGTGGATTCGAGATGCCTGTGGCGACGGGTGGTGGTGACGGTGGTGGCGTTGAAGGCAGAGGAGTCGAAGGAAGGGATACCGCGGAGCAAGCACAAGCACAAGCACAAGCACCGGAACGACAGCAACAGCAAGAGGAAGAGGAAGAACTGACGTGGGACTGGAGCATCGACCAAGCGGACCGGGCGCGCGAAGCAGCCGCAGACGGGGACACCCCGTTCCCAGTCGACAGACACGTACTAAGGGACGTGGTGCGGGAGAGGATGGGCGAGGACGTCGTCCGCATATCCTTCATCTCTTCCGGTTCGTCTCCCCTCCCTCCCTTCCCTCCCCTCCCCCTCTTCCCCTCCCCCTCTCTCCCCAACCATATCTATCAACACTACCACTTACGCCACAAAATGCAACACCACAGGCACCTTCCACAAAGCATACCTCCTAACCCTCGCCTCGCGCAGCTCCCTCATCGCCCGCGTCGCCCGCCGCTTCATGCCGCGCCTCAAGACCGAATCGGAGGTCGCCACCCTCGCGTGGCTGCGCGCGCACACGGACGTGCCCGTCCCGCAGGTGTTGAGCTACGATGCGAGCCCGTATAATAGGCTCGGGGGCGAGTGGATGTTGATGTCGAAGGTTCGTGTTTGAGGTTTCTCTTTGTTGTATTTCGTTTTTTCTTTTCTCTTTCGCGGGTTTTCGGTGCTCGCATAGGGCGGGTTCATGCTCCGGCAAGAGCGGCGTTATCATCCTCTCCATGCTCGTCGTTACCCTGCATCATACAGCGCCACAACGCCACTTATCAAATCCCGATGACCTCCCTCCCAATCATACGCTCTGAATCCATCTCTCCGTTCTAGACGACTGCGCCTCATCTTCGTCCATCCCACGTATACATATGCGCGTCTGCCTCACAGTTTCTCCCCAATGATATCGTCGTTAAGTCCACTTTACATCGTCACGAGCTCCAGCTCTATCTCACCCAGCCCTGCTTACCCGTCCTTTCATGCTCGTACTCTTCCCTCCCTACCTTTCCCCAGACATGCTCGCCATGTTCATTTCTTCATTTCTTCATTTCTTCATCACGACTCATCACCTCCCAATAAAACCTAACGCTCACAAAAATTCCCTTCTTACGACAGGCTCAAGGCATCCCCCTCGCCCAAGTCTACCACGCCCTCCCGCACGCGACGCTCGTAGCTTTACTGAGGAACCTCGCGGAGATGTTAATCCCGTTATTCGGTTTCCGGTTTGGTAGGATTGGGAGTTTGTATATGGGAAGGGGGCCGGAGTATGGTGATGCGGGAGATGGTGGGGAAGAGGGTGATGAGGGGGAAGGAGAGGAGACGACGAAGCCGACAAATGCGCTGCCGACGCCGAAGCCGCACGCCTTCCTCCCGCATCAACATCACCATCCGGAACAATTCGTGTATTACCCGCTCACGCCGAAGAGCGAGCGGGCTAGTGCGACGGGTGCGGCGACGTCTACGTCGAAACTAACTATGACGACGGCGACGGCGACGACCAGGGGGGCTAAGCGCGGGGATTACGACTCGCAGAAGGAGAAGGAGAAGGGGGATGCGTATCCGACGCCTGGCGTAGAGGAGGAGGAGGAGGAGGAGGAGGGGGGGTATTTCCCGAAGGTCGTTGGCGATGGCACTGGGAATGGAGAGGACGACGATGGTGAGCAAGATGAAGAAGAAAAGGAGGAGGAGGAAGAGTTCCATGTTGGCCCGATCATCTCATGGCCCTTCTTCGGCTCGGCGCGCGGGGACCTCCCCTCCTCATCTCCTACCACCACCACCACCACCGCCCAACCGCCTCCCTTCTCCATCGGCACATTCACCACCACCCTCCCCTCCTCCTTACCCGGCTCGACAAGCGACCCGGGCACGACCATCGACCGCGGCCCGTGGCCCTCAACATCCTCCTACCTCTCCGCCTGCGCCGCGCGCGAAGTCGGCGGCGTGCGGCAGGAGAACGAGGGGAGGGCCAAGCCGCACAGGTTACACCTCGACCCGGACGATCGGGGTGGTGTCATTGGGTGGGGGTTAGGCTCCAGCCTCGATTATTCGCGGTCGCATTCTCGTCATGGTCGACATGGGTTCAACTCCCAACATGGCGCCAACTATGGTGTGGGTGGGAATGGTCGGAATGGTCGGAATGGTGAAAGGGAAGGGGAAGAGGAGGATGATGACGACGACACGCAATCCTCGCACTCCTTCGGCTCCGACTCGGACGAAGACGTGCTGTACAGGGACTATCGCCGGTTCCAGCGCTCGACGTTCTTGGTTGCGCACCTCGTGCAGAGGGAGGAGGCGGTGGGAAGGGAGATGGAGGTGTTTGCGCGGGTTATGAAGGTGTTGGAAGGCGTGTTTGAGAGGGATATGAGGGGTGTTGGCGGCGGCGGCGGCGGCGGCGGCGGGAAGGAAGGTGGTGGTGGGAAGGGAGGCAAGGCAGGGGGAGGAGGGGAGTTCGCGTTGGATTGCCATGATTTGAGTCTGGAGAATGTTTTTGTGGATGAGAGGGATCATTCGAAGATCGTGAGTTCCATTTCGCATCGCATTTGCTTTCCGGTATTAACTGGGAGTCGTACAGACGTGTATTATCGACTGGGAATCCACGACTACGAGACCGCTATGGGCAGCTGCGCACCTCCCGTCATTCCTCCTATCCTCGCCATCAGGCGCAGCCATCTTCCGCTCAGCCGTCGCCGCCATCGCGCGCGGGGAACACCCCTCATCCTCCTCATCCTCCTCACCCCCCTCGTCCTCGAAGGCCAACAGGAACAAGAACAAACTGCACCCAGCGCGGCTCCGCTCCCTAGCGAACCAATGGCTCGTAGCAGAGGAGAGAGGCGCGATGCTCCGCGCCGCACACCGCTTCGTGGAGTGGGATGGATGGGAGGAGGGACTCGTGCATGAGGTGTTGGCGCCGCTCGGCGTGGATTTTGAGAGGGAGGATTTGGGGTTGGGTGCGTGGGTTGATGTGTTGGATGGCGGCGGCGGTGGGGGTGGGGGTGTTCAAGTTGGCGATGGAAGTGCGGGTGTGAGCGGTGGTGGTGGTGTGAATGGCATAGTCATCGACGGGAGCGAGCCGCGCGTGCCGGTGGACGCGTCGAGCTCCGTGATGACGGGCACGGCGAAGGTGTCGACGGCGACGGCGGTGACGTTGAAGAACGAGACGGCGAAGAAACCGCGCACGTTGAGTGCGGAGGGCGACGAGTGCGGGGGACGCGGGGGCGAGTTGGGTGCGCGGTTGCAGGCGTGGTTGAGCGTTGCGACGGATCGGCGGGGGTCGTACCCGTATTCGTGTCATGAAGACGCTGAGGGTGAAGACGGCGGCGAGAGTTGGGGAGTCGATGGCGATTTGGCTGTTGAGGAGGGAAGGTATGATGAAGAATAATTTAATTTTGAAGGCATTGCGTTCGGGCTTGCATTGTTGGTGACATCTAGAGCGGTGAAGACAGGTGGAGAGGATATACCCGTTATTGTGTTTCGAGGCGGCGCTTTCAAGAAAGTTAAGATCGATTGGGTTCGACATTCATTTTGTACATTAGCAGTACTACGGCAGATGATAACTTATTGCACAACCCGAACGGTATATAACAACCTCTTGAGTTTCAGCGACTTTCGGATGACACGTGATCGAAAGGACAACACTTGTGACGAGTGCAGAACCCATGGTCAGTTCTTCTGCTTCTTGAAGGGAGTTAAATCACCGTCATCACCTTCTCCAGCTTTTCGCTTCTCCGTTTGCGATTCGCCCTCGAGTTCTTCGGCTTCCATCGTCTGGGCACGGAAGGTCTTCAATCCGGTTTGCACCACTTCGATTAATTCATCGTGGCAATTCGAAAAGTCCCATTCGTCGACTTGGGGATTTGATTTCGAGTTCCCGGTATTGCGATATCATCCGTGTCCTGAGGATCTCGTAGATATCCACGACGGGTTGAAAAGTTGGCGAATATTTCACGCGGTAGTCTGCCGCGAAATGCGCCTTGGAAATTTGAAAGTACCCGAAACCAGCCCGTACGCGGTCAAACTCTATCCGGATGTCGAGCGGGGGGGTATCTGCAGGGAAGCTGTTGCTGAACACCTTCCACAGAAATGTCCACAGAACAGATTGGAGGTCGTGGAGGGGATTAAAACGGAAGGGTGGCTGATTGTCGCCAAAATAGCCAAAAATGTACGCCCCACATCCGGGTTCGTTGGCAATGCAAAGACGCGTTCCCTAATACAATTTATTAGCCCATGTCAATTCTATGTGGTGAAAGAACACGGCCATACCGTCTTGATATTACACGGGAGGCATGTCGCGCTATTCTCTTCGTACTCAATATCGCGAAGCTCACCAAGGCCGCCCAGAGACAAGATATTGGTTAAGCTGACATCACGGAGCCCCATTCCAAACTGGTTGATGAATTCGACAGCTGAAGTTCGCATTTTGGTTAGTGAAAAAATAGAATTGGAAGTGTGACAGACCCTTCGTGAAGCAGTTAGGTGCTCGAAGCACATCGCCACGATAATCAGAAGGTCTATCTAGTTCTTGGCAGCCAATGCGAAAATGAAACGTTCCAAGACTGCGTCGGCGTTCCAAGGCAGGAAAGACAAATAGCTGGTAGGAGGATTTCGTCTTGCAAAAGTCCTTCAAGCACTCAAGTCTGTCCCATTTATCTATACCGCGAGCAACCTCTTGAATGATGTCGATCTGCCTGTCAAATTCGGCGTCGCCGCGATGAAATACCATCCATGAAGATTCATTCGTTCGCAAGATTGGCATTAGGTCATCCTTCTTGCCCATGTCTCTGTACTTGAGCAACGGAATGGGGTATAATAACTTTTCGAGACCCTGGAAATGGCCATTAAATTCGATCCGCAACTGAAAGAACTCGCATTTACGAAGTTTAATGGTCTTGTGATCCCTACGATTGATGTGGTACATAACCAATCCTGCAGACTCTTGTTGGTTCTATTACTCATCTTCTCGTTGTTGTGTCCTTGAATCCACAGCAAGAATCCGTCAGAATCCGCAGAGAGACTACTTCCAGAAATTTGACTGCGGTATGACATATTTGCGGATTGACGAGTGAGGTTTCGTTGATGCATCTGCTGAAGGATTGAAGCAAGTTGCTCGACAATGTCGCCATTCCGTTCACAGGGAGTCGCTCAAATGACAGAGAGACATCCTTTTTTGATGTTAAAATCGGACATAAGACTGGCATTCGTTTTGCGAATGAGAATGAGACAGCCATGATAAGTCGACTGACAGAGAAATTTGACTGCCACTTGAGGTAACGTGTTTCTCAACGCAACAGAGAGGCGATCTGCTTCAACCTTGTCAATGAGGTTGTCCAATGCGGTGGTTGTCCAGCCCATGTTGAATGTGAAAGGAAGAATTGGGCAGAAATCAAATCCAGAGGCCACCGAGCCACGTGGTATTTGTCAAGCCTTTAAGTCGCCACATCCCTTTTAGGCGGCGGCGAAGTCCAGACTTCCTAAATTCGCGACAGCAATGGCATGTCACTGTCACACCACGCAAGTTGCACCAACTACAGCATTCCTTTGGATCACTTTTAATTGACCAGTAAGTCCTCTCGCCTCCCTGAGACAGTCTGTATGATTTTCCACTCAAAAATGTTCAGAAAATGAATCGCAGTTCTGATTGTACATCGATGGTGGCATCTCCTAACGTACCGTCGTTACATTTACCGTCCGTCGCGGAGAAGATATCTAAAGCACACGAATTATCGGATAAGCTCATTTTCAATATCATCAAATGTGCGTTTGAAGCGCAACCGATGTACGGGCCTCAGTTCCGTATTTCCCTTGTCGCCACACATGTCTGTAAACGTTGGCGCCACGTCATCATTCAAAGTCCAGTACTGTGGAATCGGATTCACATCAGCTTCTCGTTGGACCTCATACGCGAATACCTGAAACGATCTATATCCGAACCTCTAGAAGTTCAAGTAATTCCCCTTAGAAACAAGACAAATTGGAATGCCAAAGTTACGACTGTCTTGGCACAAATGTCTCGTATACGTGATTTGGACATTCGTGGGCTTTCTTCGATAGAATTTGAAGTATGCCTACCGTTTTTGAATCAAAGCGCTCCCGAATTGCAAACGTTGCGTCTCGTGGAACCCATAGGACTGACGCCACATCTATACAGGCTGTCTGATACCTTTCTCGGTGGCGAACCGCTGAAGCGTCTCGATTCAGTCTATCTTGCTGGTTTTTCAATGCCTTGGACCACACCAGTGCTTCACAATTTAAAGAATCTATCTTTATTATTCAACGGCGGGGAGGAAGTGCCTTACATCTCTGACATCCTCGATATTCTCAGATATTCGAAGGAACTACAGCATCTCAATGTATCGCTCACGGACAATGACACGGACAATTTCATGGGCCACACATCTGGAGTAATTGATCTACCCGAACTTCGTGAACTCGTTCTGAAAGTGAACAGCCAGCAGTACCAACACCTTATGAATAACGTGAACTTCTCCTCGGACACTGAATGTTCTATTAGAATACTCAATTACTCCTTCAAGGATCCACTGATTGCATTCCCACAACACCTTGCGAATTACTGCTGTTTATCTTTCGAATGCTTCATATCAGAAGGTTGCATCGATGTTGAGGCTGAAATTTGTCCATCTGCCGATCAAAGACGAACCATAAAATTGGAGGTCGGCCTGATTTTACAACCAGAAGGTACATTTACCGATGATGATCCTGACGAAGAAGTTACTCCGCAGCGTTCTGAGAGAGAGATACAGGTTGCTTTTAACGCTGCCAGTACACTCATAGGTTCTACAATTCTGTCTACCGCCAGTGAAGTCAATTATTCGGTTGACTTGTGGAGCGGTTGCATCGATGATTTATCATGGTCTCTACTTCTATCTTCGACACCCAATGTGCAATCCTTGCAACTATCACTCGAGGAAGAGTCTGTTGGCGTCCAATCATCCCTCGGAAGGACATTTTTCCAGGCGTTGTCCGATATTCGAAGAGACTCTGAATCTAAAGACATTCTGCCACTTCAAAAGCTCTCCCACATGCATCTTCACAATGTTGTCTGTACTTCAGAAGACCGTTCGGAAGACATGCTGGTGGCATGGTTAACTCTTAGGCGGGATCTTGGTTTGCCACTGTCAGAGCTGGTTCTCTCGGGGTCTCATAGTCTGAAAGACGATCAACTGGATGTTGTCAAAGCGCTTGTACAGTCCGCCAAACGGGAAGATTATTAATGGCGACCAAATCGTAGAATTGCGCATCTGTGCTATCGTTGTCAAACCGGACTTGAGGATTGCAGACCTGTTAAAGTTTATTAGAATTATAACATAGATTCGACGAAATATTGGGGTACAGAATTCCTGGTGTGGACAATGGAATTCGTTGTATTTTAACTGGTTGAAATATTTCTGTCTAAAAAGTTGCCATGATGTGGTATCGTAGGTGTACCTGTTAGTAGTGTTTTTACATGCTTCTCAGTATGTGCTACTACCAAATATTGTGTATGGAATAAGCGTACCTTGACGCGAATCCAGGAAAGACACGATCTTGAGCGAGGCAAGCTTGAGGGAAGGAAAGTCAGCTCAAAGGAGTGACGGAGATGTGACATTGCCGCAATATCGGGCTGTACGGCCGAACTGTACGAGTCATTGTTAAAATGTAGTTTTTATTTTCAGTGTAACTTTCACCAGTACTGCTACCATCCGGACATGTCAACTACCACGGAAACTACTCGCCCAGCGCTTTGGCTTCGCTGCGAAACGAAGGAATTCGAACGCCGCACGGCATTGACACCTGCCGCTGCGAAAATGCTCGTCGAATCTGGATTTGACGTCTTCGTAGAGCGCGATGAGCAGCGAATATTTGACGACGTGGAATACGAACGGTACGTCGTATCAAACAACCACTCTTACTATTTTTTGGCTTTTCAATATTAATGCCTCATCGTCAAACATAGAGTTGGTTGCACGCTCAAGGAGAACAACAGCTGGCCAAGTGCTCCTGCACATATCCCGATCATCGGGCTGAAAGAACTTCCTGCATCCACTTCCCCACTTCCCCACACGCACATATATTTCGCACACTGCTACAAGCGTCAAGCTGGATGGGCAGATGTTCTGGCCCGGTTCCATGCGGGCGGTGGTACGTTGTATGACCTCGAGTTCTTAACAGATGCGCGGGGCCGGCGCGTCGCGGCGTTCGGGTTTCATGCAGGCTTCGCTGGTGCAGCAGCTGGTGCTCTGGCGTTCGCCGAGCAGGCGAGAGGAAACAATTCTCGTTTGGGTCCGCTGAGATCATTTGACAACGAACATGATTTGGTTTCCGCTGTGAAGGCATCGCTAGGTGGGAGCGCGAAAAACGTCAAAGCGCTTGTCATAGGCGCACTTGGCCGGTGTGGGCACGGCGCAGTCGATTTGTTCAGAAAGATCGGTCTTGATGAGTTGCGTTTTCTTCAGTAACTCTTGGATTGTGAAGCGACTTCTGACCGGTCACTGTACAGGGACAACATAGTGAAATGGGATCTAGATGAGACGGCCAAAGGCGGACCGTTCCCAGAAATTCTGGACGTTGACATCTTCGTCAACTGCGTCTACCTGTCGACCTCGATCCCGCCATTTCTCACTATCGCGCAACTGCAGTCTGCTGATGCAACGACGCGTCGGCTCCGCGTTGTCGTTGACGTCAGCTGCGACACGGCGAATCCACACAACCCCATCCCGATTTATAGCGTGAATACCACGTTCTCTAGACCCACGGTTGATGTTGACGTTGGGTAGGTCCGGATTACGTTGTAAATGTAGGAGGAAGGCTGACGATTTGCGGTGAATCTTAGGGTCGGGAGCCCAGAACTCACAGTTGTGTCGATCGACCACTTGCCGACGCTCCTTCCCCGCGAAGCTTCGGAGCAGTTCAGCAATGACTTGCTACCGTCACTGCTTGAGTTCCCTCGGCGCAAGGAGGAACGAGTTTGGGTAAATGCGGAGAAGCTCTTCCGAGAAAAGATGTTGGAGGCGATGAGCGAGAAAGGATTGTAGTGTGCTTTACGGGATTCGAGTGGAAGATATCATTGGTGAACTTGGGGTGAGGCGTTGGTGAGTTGGTGCCACGCGCCGTCGTGACTTCGTTCTTGGCACTCTCCCGGTATGCGGACCACGAGATCTGTAGGAAATATTTCAGTTTCAAGTTCAGACCCACAGGAAGAGAAAGTTGGAAAAAAAAAACGAAAACGGGCTCACGGTAAATTTGGCGAGCTCTCCTCGCTCGCATGGATGCACCTGTCCAGCGGGTCCGAGGAGAGGCGACGAGACGGTGAGTCTTGAAGCTCGCGCTTGCGAACGAGGACGCGGGCTCGTTGCCGGTGTTGCGAGGGGTATGGAATGGCGAGAGGGATGTCGAAGACTGCGGGAGGAGTTTGGTGTGCCCAATTCCTAATGGGTTGCAACACGAGGAAGATCTGCATGGGTTATGAGGTGATGTCCGAGGATGCCATGTAGTCAGATTATGGGCGGGAGCTTAGACCTAAGTGATTGAAAAACAAAACGGTGACTATGCTTGGGTTGAGGGCAGCGGGGTTACGGCGTATCGCGCGGCATGCGTCGTCGTTTCTTTTTGCCGCTCGAGAAGGGCGGGGTTGGCGAGTTTGTGTTGCGTCAACGCTATGGAACACAGACAAATGTTGGGGACCCGCAATCATTGTTAGCAGTTGGTAAAAATTCGAAAAATGAATGTTTACGCTCACTAGGGCACGTCCAACGGCCAACCTACTAGGCTACGTCGAACACACGCTGCATTTGAAAAGCGAAAGGCGAGCGCGTCGCCGACGTTGAGTGTGGTGTTGGGTGGGACAGGACGTTGACTGTGAGGACAGCCAAAAACAGCAGTCGTCCGGATTGAGCAACGCATCCCGGACTTCGCCGGGACTCGGACTGCGGTAAGTTTCCCTTTTGGAATTTGGTCGTATCTCAGACATCCCTCCCGCCAGGTCAAAAGGGAAAAGGGATGGCTCTCCGCTTTCCAGCACCCCCGCCATGCTCACCAGCAGACTCTTTCTTTCGCGTTCTGCGTTCAACCCCAAACACTGGCACGCATACCCTCTCGAAACGCACAGAGCCAATTGCAAGTGGCGGCGCATCAGCGTTCCACCACCTCCCTAACCCATCGGTTTCCCTTCGTATCATGGAACATCGACGCCTTCTCCCAGCGGCCTGTCGCACGCGCCAACGTCCTCCTCAACCACATCCTCGACGGCCCGCACCCTCCACCAGACATCATCTTCCTCCAAGAAGTCAGAGCGACGTCCGCGCCGCCCTCCTCGCCAACAACAGAGTGCGCGCTGGCTGGCTGGTGAAAGGCGCAGAGGACCTGACAGCGTGGGACGGCGTGCCGTTTGCGACTATCACCCTGCTGTCCAAGGCGCGCTTTGCCTCATCTGACCTGGATTCGCAGAAGGAACTTGAAGGAGAGGGGAAGTTCATGCTCGGCCCCACCACCCGCGTGCCCCTCCCGAGCAAGTACGGGCGAGACGGGCTCTCCGTCGACATCATCCCCCCCTCCCCATCCACCACACCAGGCACGGGCACGCATTTCCGGCTCATCAACGTACACCTCGACTCGCTCTGGCACACGTTCCCCAACCGCGCACAGCAGCTCAAGATCCTCGCCTCCCTCCTGCGCGAGCCGGGGTGTGCCGGCGGGGTCATCGCGGGCGACTTCAACGCTATCAGCCCCGCGGACGACGGGCTTGTTGAGGAGAATGGGTTGGTGGATGCGTGGGTTGCGTTGCACGGGCACGGGCAAGGACAAGGGCACGGGCATGGGAAGGACGGAGAAGGAGATGGAGCGACGTGGGGTGTTGGTGTGGAGAGGGAACGCCACGACGGGCTGGGGCCGGGTAGGTTGGACAAGGTCGCTATGACCATGAATGGCGTGAAGGCTGAGGAGATGGAGGTCCTCCGTCCCGGGAACATCGAGGTGCCCCGCCCGGGCGAGGAGAGTGTCCACGTCCCGTGGAGCGATCATTGCGGGTTGAGATGTACTTTTAGTTTACTGTCGATACCTAATGCTGGAAAGCAGCTTTTATCATTATTAATTATTTATTTTATTTTTGATGTCTGACGATGTCGATGAAGATGCGTGCAGCGACTGGAACCTGCTTTTCGACCCGAGGGGACCGTGACCTTCTTTTCCTCTACTAATCCAGACAAGGTACCTTACGAGAGATACGGCGTACCACGACTCCTCGGTCAAAATATCCAGGTCGTTCATCCGGTTGTCGAGACTCACGACGATCTCATGAATAGGTGAGCATTCATTAATATTTCAGCCATCAGCTGCCTCCCCGTGGCTTTGATTCCATATGTCGTTCACGGAAATTCAAAACTTTGAATACACTGTTGAATTTTTATGGTGTACAGTATGTTAAGGACGGAGACTGTTTGGAGGAACGTTAATGAAAATCGCCCATTCAAGGGATATTGACGAAGGCGATGATACCATAGGCCACGTTGATGATATGTGGTCGTACCAACACTCAGAGTGGCTTGAACGACGTCGTGTTATCGGGAATATACGCGCGTGCGTATCATCTTCTCCATAGAATCGTATTGATGGTGTTATTATGTTATGTTCATGGCGCCTTGTTAGGTTCGTGCCGTATGTGGGGTACATTAGCATCGCTATCGTGAGTCGCCTGTACACGACTTGACTGTGTATTCAAGCGGAATTTTACGAATTTGGTGTGCAATGAAAACAGAGTGAGTTCCCGAGACTGAAGGGTCTGATATCCGGAGTGTGTACCTGAGACGATCCCGAGTAAATTTATATTTGAACGGGACACCAAGATCGTTCTTGACGAAGCTGCTGTTGAGAATGGTCCATAGGGATTTGACTCGAGATCGTGGAGGGGGTTGTAGCGGAATATTCGAATGGCATATTTGTGATGGCAGCGGTGAGCTCGTGCTGGGATAACGTTAGCCATACTGGTTATGAGTCTAAGCGCTCTTCCCAATCCAGTGTGCGAGTCCCCTCCAGTAACGATTGCAACCTGTCAGATCGTGCCCATGTCAGAATACCTTAGACTAGCAGCGGAGAAGGTCAGTTAATATTCACGCTTATCTTGCCGGACATCAAGATCGTTCTTGACGAAGCTGCTGAGAATGTTCCAGAAGAATGACCACCATGCAGACTCTAGATCGTGGACGGGTTTGTAGCGGAATGGCATATTTGTGATGGCAGCGGTGAGCTCGTGCTGGGTTAACGTTAGCCATACTGGTTATGAGTCTAAGCGCTCTTCCCAATTCATTGTGCGAGTCCCCTCCAGTAACGATTGCAACCTGTCAGATCGTGCCCATGTCAGAAAACCTAGTAGCGGAGAAGGTCAGTTATATTCGCGGTTATCTCGCCAGAAACGGTTGGCATTTCTCGATTAATATCGCAGTTGACCATATCTGAAATGCTAGCTTCAGCAATAACTGGACAGGGCTTCAGAAAAAAGGACCCGTTCAATGGTTTTCTCAATATTTACTTGAACTCTAGCATCAGCTTCCATTGCAACTTGCAGGCTTGCAGCGTTTAAAATGTCCGAGTCTTATCTTATCACCTTTCGAAGCGAACGGCGTTAGATCTATCTGGACACGAGCTTGGTAACTTCAGAGACTTTGTATGCGAGGTTTCGTTCAGAGGATTATGCCGTTCACAAAAAAGTTTGCCGACCACGTGGCATCCATGCGGTACCCCGCCATCGATAAAGACTCCAAGTCAGTACTGAGAATCGAGGTGTCGTCGAGCAAACACCAGCAGATTACTACCCCTAACAACCTTCTATCCTTCGAACCTGATGAAACTGTTGCGATTTTTCCCCAGACGTAAAGCTTTTCGGCGGCAGCATCTGACCAACGGTAACAGGATCCTTCTATGATTCAAGTCATACGTTCTGAGGAATCGTTGGCAGAGATAGGTGGTGACCGCCAGAACAATTTCTTCCAACATCTTCATGAGGATCTCTTGATCATTATTTTCACCCTACTACAGTCTTCAGTAACTCCGTGGTATTTGAGGGAACGAAAATGGATTAAAGCGACTCACGTATGCCGCAGATGGCGTCAGATTTCATTGGCATCCCCGACCCTATGGACCTACGTGGACACTTCGTGGGGTACGATGGCGACAGAATTTATTGCACGTTCAGGGGATGCCCCGCTCAAGTTGACGATCCGTCTTGCAGAACGTGAACCAATGGCCCTCGGGGAGATCATGGCAATTAATCTTGCCTTTGCGCATGTCCCGCGCGCGCGCGAGCTCCACATTCACGTTGGCCGTCACGGTGTCGAGCAATTGCAAAATATCTCAAGCTCATTGAAAGTGTTGAAGCTGCATTACCGTTGCACACCTTTGGAGGTCATCTCGTTCCACAGCTGGTCTGAGGCCCAATTCCCACATCATTTTTTCTTGGAATTTCATCCAGAAATCAAGCGTTTAAAAACGTGTGGCGCACTGCCCCCATCGAACTTCGAGATGTTCCGGCAATTGACACACCTCGATATGGACTTCCGTGGTTTACCACCGGTTGACATATTAGTTATGCTGGAGCATTGTTCTAGACTTGTGGATGTCGAATTCAGCATTTTTCACTGGATGCATGAGCCACATGAACATAGACGTGGCCCGTTCATTACCCTCCCCTTTCTTCGACAGATATGCTTTCAAAACTGCCCTAGCACTTGCATTCATCTTCTTGACCACCTAATTTTACCACCTACGGTTTCCTTAATTGTCGGGGACTCGCCCATCTCTACGTCTTTATTCCCACCTATTTCTTCAAGTTTATTTTCACCTCCGTTCGACAATTGCCTCCTTAACTTCTGGGACTCTTCTATGGGAATCTCGTGTCTTGTTCGTGCCAATGACACTCAGAGGTCCATTGACGTGAATTTAAACTCCCCGTCTGATGAAGATCTTAGTGGTCCCGATTTGAAGACCTTTCGTACCGGCTTCGAGGCACTCCTCCCACATCTCCAAAATTTAACGATCGCACTATCTCTAACACATACCCTACGATACTCAACCTCGTCATGGTCAGTTGCAGAGATTGCATCAGTTTTAGTCTCTGTGCCCAACCTCTGCACGCTGACCATCAATGACTATTTCTTTGCACCGAACTGCAACAAGTTGGCCGAGAATTTCCTCGATGCACTACATGTGCAACAGTCAGGCGCATCACCCGAACCAGCGGCTTCTTTAGTTTGCCCTAGTCTCCGCACATTCACCCTCATCAACTTTGATTTTCCCCTCTCGCCATCAGACGACAAATGTCTGCAGAAGTCATTTTTAGATTGTGCCTCATATCGAAGTAACTTCGGAGCGAAGTTGACGAAGGTGGATGTCTCATTGTGTCGTAATGTCAGTACCATCTTCGTGGATGAATTGGCACCGTTAGTGGACAATGTGGTACAGCCTGTCATGGAGCTAGTGAGTCTATTTTGTTATCCCTCTTCCCGTTTCGCCGATGTCCTCGACATGACTTACATTATTCCCGCACCGACAAAGCCGGCTCCTAGACGCGTCAATTACGGTCCAAACTTATTATCATGCCGGTGGGGTGGCTATGTTCATGTCGCGTTCTGGGTCCATGAAATGACCATGGCATATCGCGATGATTAATCAAAATCCGCGAATATAATAAGAAATGTTGCAAGTTGGAATGTATGCGATCATCCGCCCTTCAATGTTAATATACCATGCAATTCTGGCTTACAGTATCACACAAAGAAAAAAGTTAGAACGGAATCAAGGCCATACCGTGCTACTCTTAGACGTAACACATGCCGCGTTATTCTGTTCGCAGTCGATCTCGCGAAATGTGCCATGGCTGACCAGAGAGAAGACGCTAGTTGCGCTGACTTCGCGGAGTCCCATTTGGAACTTGATCTTAAATTCGAGAGTACAAGTTTGCTTTGGTTTGTGAAATTAGATATGAAAAATGGGGGTTGTACGACTCGGACATTTCATTACACAGAAAACAGAACCTTCACAAGCTGTGGGCCATTTTGTTCGTCTTTTCAGTGTTATTTCCTCAAATAAATCGCAAAAATAACCATCAGAACCCGGAGAAAGTGCTTCCGGAAAATCGACCACTGAATAGAGAGTTTTTTTATAATAAACTGCGCTTTGACTGATACTTTCCGGCTTGTGTGCTTTTATCGATTCAGTGAAGGCCTGAACCCAGGTGGTTGAAGACGATTCCGTTCAAACGTGGATTAAATGGCAGAGACACACTCTATTAGATCGGATTTCGCGTTGTGGATATGAATGTGCCAGCGAGAATGACTGCAGGATGAGCCAATTGACAGAAACGTTTGATTGTCATTTCTGTTGATGCGTTGCTCAAGACTACTGCGACGTGATCTGCTTCACCTTCGTCTATTAGACGGTCACAGACGTCTCTGCATGTTTTAAATGAAAATTGGCAGGAATGGATGACTGGAGAACAAATAACAGTTTGCTTCCCAGACGACCACAAAGAGCACAACAGTACTCAAACCACTCCCCGCAGATCTAGCAGAGGTATGTCATAATATATTCAATGATCAGCTACTCTCTGTGGCACTAAAAGCGTGAATTTCTTACTTCACGTGAACCAATGCACTGATTAATAGGTGCCGGAAGGAAAGTCTGAAAATTGAACAGCATGAGAAACACTACCCCATCGCGGCCCAGAGAGCATAGGTCATGTCGGGTGTGTGCCATGGCGGGTTATCGAAAGTGCCGCGGCGGGAATTTGAAAGTGCCGAGGCGGAAATGGTGTGGCGCGGCGGATTTATTTTTCGGGCGTTTGAGAAGTCAGCTCTGTGACTCGCGATCGGCCGTAGTATGTTGTCAACGAAAGGCGCCAGCTCATCCAGGAAGGAGGACTCGACATATTGACATCCGGAGATATCAACCATCTCTAACCTCGCCTTCATTCCACTCCGTTGTCTCGCACAGGTTACAACTGTATCCTCCAGATTTTCACTTGGATATTGTGCGAATAGAAAGTTGCGGAGAGTCAGGTTCCGGAGACTTGGGCAGAATACCAGTCCCGTTCCGTCATCTCGTGACAACACGTGGAGAATTGGTTCAGCGAACGCCACCAGTTCGTCACTGTCCATCACATCTCTAACAAGTACAAGCGAGTCGAGGTTCTGCATTTCCCTGAATAGATTCAGTGGGGAACCGGATAGATCGTCGAAAAGTGGGTTTAGGTTTGGGAGCGGAGCGGATAAGGTGATGGTTAAAATTTGGAGTTGTGGGAGCATAGCTCCGAAACTGAACTGTAAAATCCTAAGACTGGACGCCATAGTGGTGCCGACAACCCGATCAATGAAGTGTGCGTCCAATGTGCTTTGCGTCTCCGTCACGGTGGCGTGAGTGGATAAAAGATGAATGGTATATGGTGATATATCAAATTGACATGAGTCGTAAGTGGAACATAACATTGGGGGAATGCAAGGGGCCGCCGCGTTGGAGCGTATGCGGCTCACGAGAAATAAAGAAACATCTGGAGGGAATGTGAGGTAATTGAGCATGTTAATGGACACACGTTGAGCAAATTTTAAGGACAAGCGCCGGAGGGATGGGAGGGGGACTTTGGCGATTACGGAGGTGGGATATCGCATATAGCCATCATGAAGGAATTCAAAGTCCAGGAGTAGAGTGCAAGATCCTAGCATCGTCAATAAATCCACGAGTAGAACTTGTGACGTGTTCCGATAATCAACCTTCAGGTGAGTCAACTGGCGTAATAAACTGGACTGATCGGGGTACTGTATGAGTGATATGTCCAAGTGCGTCAACCCAGACGGCACTTCCATAAGAATTTCAGGAGGGAATTTGCTTGGCAATTTGCTGTGCAATGAAATGATTTCCAATTTTTCCGAAAGCTTTGGTGACCTTAGTTTCGCCCAGACAGCCACCAGCTGCTCGATCCGTTGAACATGGATGTGAAGTTCGCGAACACGAGCAATTTGGGTGAAAGATTGATTCACCGCCTGGATTTCTGGATAGGCTGCGGAGTAGTTCAACCAGACCCTCAACTTGAGAGGAGCAACGCCTGAACGGCTGATAAATTCTGCCGCACTCGTTCCCCATGATGTATCCACGTAGGTCCACAAACCTGGGGAAGCCAACGATGCATCTCTCCATCTGCGGCAAACATGAGTTACCCTAATCCATTTCCGTCCCTCCGCTGTCCAGGGAGACACCATGGATTGCAATGCAAAGAATATGACAATCAGAAGATCCGTTGGGAGAAGAACCTCCAGATTGTTTTCGAGCCCGTTAGCATTCTCAACCACAGTGAGTTTCGAATCTTTCAAACCTTGAATCCGGCTGACGGGCCTCTGGTGAACCTGACCATCAGGGGCAGCAGCAAGACTGCCATTTCGCCGAACCGATCGGATTTGTTCAAACGGTTGTAAAAACTTCATCTGCATTGTACCATCATCGTCAGCAGAGCAGACATATACAAGATTAACACATGTAAGTACCTTTATTGATCCCGACGGGCATCCGAAATTGTTGCCAAATGAATGCGACTAGTGCTTGCTGAACTGCCATCCTCTTTTCGTGTTGGCGAAAAATATGTGGAGGCGTGATGTCACAGAATCCGACAGATGTCACAGTCACTCGTGTCAGTCTCTTACCACCACCAACGTACTCCTGTGGCTCATCAAACCTTGACATGTAAGTGTTACAGCCTTTCTCAGCGCGCGTAATTATGTCAACTTAAAATGCTCAGAACATGACCCGTGAATCTGGGTGGTCACCGATAACGGAACGCCTCAACTTGCCGTTGATTCACTTGCCCTCTGTCGCAGAAAAGACTTCCAAAGTACACGAATTACCGCATGACCTCATTTGCGACATCGTCAAATGTTCATTTGAAGCTCAACCGATGTATGGACCTCAGTATCATATTTCGCTTGTTGCCACACATCTCTGTCAGCGTTGGCACCACATCATTCTTCAATGTCCACAACTATGGTATCGGATTCACATCAGCTTCTCCTTGGATCTCATAATCGAATACTTGAAGAGATCTGTCACTGCACCTTTAGATGTTCAATTCGTTCCCGTTAGAAACAAGACAGATTGGAACGCCAAAGTTACGACTGTCTTGGCTCAGATGTCCCATATACGTGATTTGGACATTCGTGGGCTCTCTTCGACTGAATTTGAAGTATGCCTACCATTTCTGAACCAAAGCGCTCCTGAATTACAAACATTACGTCTCGTGCAAACGATAGGTCCTACGCCACATCAATATCGTCTATCTGAAACCTTTCTCGGTGGTGAGCCATTGACCCATCTCAATTCTGTGTATCTCGCCGGCTTTTCAATGCCATGGACCTCTCCAGTTCTCCATAATTTGAAGAATCTGTCGCTATTATTCAAACCCGAGTCGACGCGAGGGGAGGACGAGCCTTCCATCTCCGACATTCTCAACATTCTCGGATTCTCGAAGGAACTAGAGCATCTCAATTTATCGCTCTCTGAAAATGCCACGGACAAGCATGTCAACCGCAGATCTGGAGCCATTGATCTGCCCTGTCTCCATGAACTAGTTCTCAAAATGAACAGCCAGCAATACCAACAGCTTACCGATAACCTCAACTTCCCATTGGACACTGAATGTTCTATAAGAATACTCAATTAATCTTTCAAGGATCCTCTGATTGCTTTCCCACAAAAGATTGCGAATTACTGCTGCGTATCTTTCGAATGCTTCATATCAGAAGGCTGCATCGATGTTGAGGCTGAAGTTTGTCCACCTACGGATCGAGAGCGATGCATAAACTTGGAGATTGGCTTGATCTTACAACCAGAAGGTACTTTTACTGACGATGCTTCCGACGGAGAAGTTACCCCAAACACTTCTTCGGGAGAGATACATATCGCTTTTAGCGCTGCTAGTACACTGATAAGTTCTTCGATTCTGTCCACCGTCAAGAATGTCGATTACTCTGTTGACGTGTTGAGCGGATACGTGAATGCTTCGTCTTGGTCTTTACTTCTATCTTCGACACCCAATGTGGAATCATTGCAGCTATCGCTCGAGGAATACTCTGTTGGCATCCACCGCCCTACCTCGATGTAGTTGACAAAGTCAACGATCTTCACAGACTATCACAATTTCCTTGGAATGAGAGGCAATGCCTTAGCCAAATGTGTGCGAGACCGCGCAGGAAAATTTACAATGCATATGGAATTCCCAGATGACTGCTACGTCTCCGAAATACGACATAACAAAAGAGCCACCACCGTCGGACTAGACATCACACGGGTCAGGGAACTCCTCAATAATCTCACTGTGGTCCACACTCCCACGTTCTTCAACAACTTCAGCGTCAAAGTCTATGCCAAGTTCCTCAATCTCGTCATCATCCTCTGAACCCACGCGCAACGGAGCTCCAAGGTTTCCTAGAAGTGAGTTGGCGGCAAATGCTGGCTCCTGAATGGCAACCATTGCGCTAATCGTCAGCGCATTTCCTTGTTGTTTATGAGACACTTGTCGAAGGTTAAGGACGAGCCGGTTGATAAGAACAATGGTCAATCTGATAATTTCGACATGGATGATGTACTATTCTGCAAACGAGAATGGCGACTTACGGATTACCCATTGCGGGAAGCAACGAAATCCAATTGCCGATTGCATCCTTTGCGGCCATGAACTCATAAACAATCACCACTACGAACACAAAAAAAACATACCGAAGCAGGAACCTGCCACGTTGATTAGGTTTGTGAGCATGAGAAGCAACAACTGGTACTTACAAAGAATATAACGGTGCCCACCACACCAATCAACAATTTCGCTCTACATTAAATGACGTCAGGATTTTTCAACAAAGAGCAAGTTGACGAACAGAAAATACATGGTTCCTGCAGGTACCTTGTTTGTCAGCTTTATGTTATCTGCTATCCATAGAGCGTACCGTCACGCAAGATGAAATATCCCAAGCCATTTCCGAGTCCGAGTTTCCTCATTTCTATAGCATGATGGATAGTCTTCGCGAATGTCAAGGTAAACACCAAAACATCAAGGATAAGCGAAAGAATGGTCGAAGCCAGCTGAACTGTAAGTTGCGAGGTTATGAACACTCGACACGGCCAATAAACAATGATGTGGGATTTACGTCTGTGATCGCAAATGGACGGCGTAAGTTTGGGGGAATGTTGCTGTTAATGGTGATCTCACTGTAGAAAAACGGACGGTGGATTTATGTCACATGTTGGTCCAAACACGCTGCTGTCAACTTCCGGCTTTTCCAGAACCCCACCGGACTAGAATGGATCAGAAACCGCGGACGTCAAGATAAATGTGATTTACCAGTGCAACAGCCACATTCGCCACACCAGTCAACCCCACGGTGACTAAGATAAACGGGTTCTTCTGATATATCGCATATGTACGGAGCGTTAAAATGCCTGCCCGACAGAATCTCAGGCACTTTTTCCGTTGGGGAAAATTCTGCAAACAAACCGTATAATCCGACTTGACTCATGAAGACCCAAGCCGTCAAATTGAATTCGATCACCTGACAACTAATTATCGACATGAGAAGTCAGGTTACATGTTCTTGTGGAAAATAGAGAACTCTTACATCTGTCGTGACATCAAATAGCCGTTCAGACAAGGGGGATGTTAGCCAACCGTTTCGGACGGGCTTTCTACCAAATTGTTTACGCAATACAACACCGTGAGGACCATGAAGGAGTATCGAGTCATGTAAAAGAGGGCCTGGGCTCCACTAAATTTCGAGTTCCATATTTCTGCAATCTCAGTAGGCAATGTCAAAGTATAGTCGTAGATATAGAGGGCTGCAGTTTTTGTCAGCATGTAAATCGGTATCGCCAAAATCTCGGATGACTTACCAGCTCCCGAAATCGTAACGAAGTTGAAAAATTGGCTGCAGAGATCAGGATGGAGAATAGACTGAAAAACTGCCGGCGTACATGTCGCTAGCTTGTGATATCAATCCTGCGATGTCAGGTGAAGAATTCGACATGAATTTTGCCTAGAGTAAGACAACAGAGGGTCTGACTTGCTTCGTGAACGGTTTCGTGCCTCCTTATACACTAACAACACGTCAAGAGTACGAGAGCTCATTGATTGGCGCTCACCTTTCCATCATAAGTGGCTCGGGGTGTGTGGGAGGAACGGTGTGGTGTGTATTGAATCTACCCACGAAGTCTTCGAATTTACAAAGCACGATGCAAAAAGGTTAACAAACTGAACCTGAAAATCCCGTCGTGGGACAACGAGTTAGACCGAGTGTGACCGATTGCGTATAAATTAGTCCTCGGCCTAACCAAAAGCTTCTCGTATCAACTCAATAGCATACTCGAACGTTTGGGGAGATGTCGTGGCCGCGGATGAACAGGTTTGCTGGTGTCGAGAGTATGTTCGGCTTGGACCGCTGGGTAGTGCTGGTGAGCCTGAGTTATGGACCCCTTATGGACGCGTAAGGTTTGTTGTACTGCGTTCCCTTCCCTTCACCCCTTCTTTGAATCTCTCTATGGTATCCTTCCCTCGCTCAAAGATGTCCGCTCCATCTCGTCCCTTTTGTCGTGTCGTAGTCTGAGTCGCTGCGTGCTTCAGGCAACGTCCTAGGTTTGTCGGAGGATCTGGCCGACAACTCGGAACGGAGCGTGCTGAGGCCGTGTGGCTCATGCTTCAACGCTGTCATCTTCGTTAACGATGGCAGGAACGGGCACGAGGAGAGGCTTGGTGCGGGGTACGGTGGTAGAGGGTTGGGAGATGGTTGTTGAAAGTAAGAGCGAGCCACAAATTTTGTTTCCTAGAATAACATACGCACATTCGTCATTGGCAGATTCGGAGATTCAAGTTCAACCATTTCTCTGCTCCGCCATACTCTGTGCTGGATTCTGCAAACAATATCTAGGCTGGAAATTAGACGTTGGCTGAAAGAGTACGCGACGGCACCGTTCTGCCGCGTAGTGTTGTCGATGTTCGGTTCAGGTCCGGTTCGGGCACCTTTGAACCGGCCGGTAAGGCCGAGTTGCAAGAAATCCATCAATTCTCACCGTCCCCGTGGATCTTCTCAGTGGCGAGTAATCTTTCGCCGCATCCTTGGCTGCATCCGTGGTCACCAAATCATTCTGAATGGCGGGTTGCAAAGCTCCGCTATGACATGCGTATGTACATCATGTGCCTGATGATGGAACCAAATTCACTTCACTTGGGGGGCATGATCTCGGTTGCAGTCGGTGAGTGTGGAATTGTTCAACACAGTTGGTGACTCTGATTATTACATTCTGATCAAATTTCAATGTTTCAGTACAGTATTGTGACTAACTCACTCTCCTGAAATTTGTCCGACGCGTCTTCCACACGCTCACCATACGAGGACGATATCTTGGAGGCATCTAATTCGTCGCCATTCCAAATCATGGCGAGTACAAACCACACCTGCAGGGGTCTTTGCCATCCCTTGGTGAGTAAATCGCATTCACTGGCCTAGCCAGGGAAGATGAACTCTGATACTTGCCCCTTTTCCGTCAGGGCCGTTGCTCTTCAGACAATGTTATTGGTATCTTTCAGTGTGAAACGCTATCAATTACTGGTGGGACCGACAAAGCCGATGAATTTGCCCTATTCTGACATTTCTCATCATCCACGACGATCATCTCAGTGGTGCACACCTGTTGACTGAATCGGTGAGAATGCCACATTTCTGAATAGGGAAATACTCCACATTGAAATGCATCCAACCCTCGTGCCGTACATTGTACCAAGCGCTGCATGACGATCAAACCAACCTGCATTCGAGCTCAACTCGGCGATCCTCGGTCATCACAGTGAATTTTCAGAGCCAATTGAACATCAGATTAACTCCTTCCGAAAGGTACAATGCTTATGAACCATGACTAGGAACATCGGACATCGTCAACGTGATCGCGGCTTGGCCAAACAATGATCGAAAGTAGGTGCTGTGATTAATATTGAAGGTTATTTTGCAACGTGTGCGCCGGCTAATTGCGAAGCAGCTGCCCAACTAGATTATTTCGTGTCAAGTCTATTCAACTAGTAATTCGCTTAGAGATGCGAGAAGGAAGACAATAAAATTGCTGGTAACAAAGCTGGAGCTTACGCTATCATGCTCATGGAGTAACTACATCTATCGCTAAACAACGTCACCATTTAGTTGCGCAGAGTATTGCTCATACCGCATCAAAAATATGCTGAAGATGACACCCAAAGAAGTTCCCCCCGAATAATTCATAACGAGGGACATACGTTAAGGGCCATTTTTCCTCCCAGAATTTCTTCTCTTCAAATGTTCAATCACTCGTGGTGAAACCACGGGTACAATTCAGATTCAAATATATACATATGCCTCTCCTCTGTTCTCAGTTTTACTTGAATGGATCGTAGTTTTTAGTTATGGCACGGGCAATACGGACCACTCAGAAATCTATTTTAACGCCTCACCGAAGCCGAATAAGGCACTGATCGGGATTGTTGTAACTTTGAATGAGTTACATTGTCATTTGGTGATCAGGCCGATGGGACCGAGTCGCAACTTGAAGCACTCCATCAATTCCCACTGTCCCCGTGGATCTTGGGTCTGGCGTCATGTCCTGAGGTCAGATTTTTTTTCAAAAACTCTGCTCAGTCTGTGGGGCACGGAGTGTACGGTAGTCTGTATCCGTTCGAATATTTAATCTATTTGTTGATTCTGTGGTTTTATTTTTATATCCATATATCCAGTCTGAAATATTCCAATTCAATTTCTTGCCATCGGAAACATCATGCTTCCACTTTAAAGTTGTACTACAATCCCCCGATGATATTACCTGCAGGTTCTTGCCATTTTTCTACAGTAGCTGCACATTTTACAATAATATTTCTGCGAATAGCAATGCCTTCGCCGGTTTGGCAATTAACCAGCTATCACAACACAACTAATTACTCTAAACTATGTCTTTAAGCAAGTGATAGACTTATTACCCCATTTCAACGCTCCATTCACTCCAAATACTCATTACAATGTCTGATTCTCGTCATTGTGGCAGAGAATTGCCACTTCTGAACGACATTTTGTCCCTTTTCCCACGCCACATTACTTCTGCCACATGTTTGTATGCTTTCCCCCTTGGCTACATAGCCTTCAAATATTGCAAGATTTTACAAGATGATACAGTGAAATGTTTCTGAGCCCTCCAATTTTTTTGGGATGTCCTAGTAGCTTTTTGTTCTATATATTTGCATTCTCCACCTTTAACTCCTCAAATATGTTTTGAAGCACTGCCATCCTTCTAAATGTTTTCAACAGATGTCCTCAATAACTCATTATAATTTCTCAGATGTATTCACGCATTGGACCTTTTTTCCCCGCCCATTATGCTCACTAGACTCTCAGGCAGAATTTCCAAGTGTATTTACATTAGCCATACATCATGATGTAATTACAATGCAAAGCGGCCAGTACTCCTCAGAATATGCAATCAACGAGGGGGAGTAGCCACACAGAACACCAAAAACATCTGGGAAGCAGAGGAATAAGGGGACAACAGGAAACCGCAAAAATGACAGAATAATACTTGTGTCGATTCAACGTATGATCCAAATATCTCTTCTCTTTAAGTCATTTCATCTGCCAGTGATAGCAGACCTCGACTGTACTGTGCAGAGATTCAGTGCTAGACCGCTCACTGGCCGTTTCCCTTCAAGTTTCCTATTAGCAGAAACAAAATGGATAGTTTTCAAATTTGTTTCACCACAACATGGATCCACGATGTGCTGAACCACGTCAAATGACACTCAAGTCTAACAGACCTCGGTTAAGGTCACAGATGAAGCCAATGGGCAATGACGATGAGGTAGTGCAAGGGGAATTTTACATCATCAGGGTGTTGTGGCCAAAATCGGTTTATTCGCGTCGAAACTATTCTACGAACTCTAGAAGAGGGGGTACCCCTTCTAGATTCAAGTCTATTCGAGGGGTCCAATATTTAATGGCGATCCCACGCACCATCGCTTGATATCGGCATCCCGGCTTGAGTCGTTTATTCGTCGAGTTTATGTTATGTCGCAGAATAGATCCTTATGGGAAGTCACCCATTGTCTGGCTGGAGCCGCGGGTGAAAACCAGATGTGAATATGAATGCGAATATATGGCTCGTTTTTCGGTTTCCCTCAAATAGATCAGTTGACGACATCACTCTTCTTTTGGATTAGAGCACTTTCCATGGTCCTACGCGTGGATTCCGCAGTGACCTTCAAGTTAGTAACGATTGATAGCCCCCCGCCGAACGAATACACCTCACCCTAATAATAGCCACCCACATCTCCAAGACTTCTTCGAATTCGATCGTGTCTAGACTCCGGCTTCTTTGTGCGCACAGTTCTGGTACGTACGCATGATCACTGATCACGAACCACCATGGCTCCCAAGGCTGATCCGAACGGTTCACAACTAGGAGCGAATGGGTGAACACCCCAGAACTTTTGGGAAGCTTGGACTAACAACGTTAAGTCACCGATTGCCCGGTGATTGGTGGGTGATGGATATAAAGTTGGAGAAGGTGAACAGCCCCATCATCGCGGCTTGCGTAAGATCCCCCAGACGACATCGTCCACCATCTAATCCTTACCCCCCCAATTCATATACTTCTTATTAATAATTGCTTCAAAGGTATGAATTGCTTGGGAGTGAGAAAAGGAGCAACCCGTACTCCAGAAATTTGGTGGCGGAGGAATCCGTCGAGGTCTCTCATGTGCTCAAGATGCTCAATGCAAAGTTCGCATCACATGTGTTATCGATGAGTAACTCTTTCAGCTTGCATACAAGTGTATCTGGATGAATCGGTCGGATAATTTCCAGTAGATGTAGTGCTGGCTGAGAGAGGTTTTGTGTAGATCGCATAGGCGTTATCGATCGATCCTGGATGTTTGTGCTATACTTGGACGTACGAAAGTCGTATTACTCGTAGATTATGTAGGTACCTTTTAACGCTACGCGTGGCCGATTCGTCATCACCTTCGAAAGCCTAGGGTCCTTAGTAGGGAATCCTCACTCCCCAGAAAGCTCAAGTTTCATTTCGCTTCTTGCCTTAGCGCTTGGCGTAGGTTTGCGCGTATGTCGCGTATACCCCGCAGATAATGGAGTGGTTATCTCCTCAAATCTCACACTAGCTTCGTATACACGTTGCGAGCATTTTTAACGTCATAGACGGGCTTTGGTACGCCTAGCCTTCTGTTCAGTACCCATCATCGAGGGTGCTTGCGCAGATTGAGGTGGCCATAGTGTTATTATGCATATGTTGGACGTCACTCGACCGTTGATGCGATTGTGGGCTACTTCTGAACTGCCATCAAACAGCAAGATGGGATCAACCATATTTCTCCAGCGTACGAGGTAAAAATCCTCACCAATTTATGGCTACAGCACATTCGAGTCTCTGTGTCCAGCCTGGATCCAAGTCCACCACGTCGACAACTTTCTCACCTTCACGAGCGCATACCGCGCAGATAATGGAGTCGTTA
>ML170340.1:2163-28251 GCA_004355085.1 Rickenella mellea | reverse complement strand
TGCCACAGCTTAGCCATGAAATAGCAAATCCAAACACACATACACATGCCAGTAAGTGCTATGAGCATCTCTGAAGTGATCTGGAACTGTGGTGAGGTGGTGGAAGTGTTGAGGATGCTACAGGGAGGTGGGGAGGGGGATGAGTATCCACTGTGGCGGTGACTCTGAAACAGTACATCATGTCACGCTATCTGCTATAAAACTACGTGAATACACTCACATTCTATCCCCCCTTCGTTCAATATAGCTTAGAACGGGTCTCCCGAGTGTTGTGCAAAGATATGAGACCGCGGAAGGGAGTCACTTCACGCCACTTTGACGCTTTGGGCAAGTGTGACTTCCGTGACATAACTTCTGCATGAGACGCGACCACGCAACATCAAGGAACCTTAGGTATGATTTGACCTCGGGAAACAATCAGTATGCACTTCCTATGACTACCTGTGTTGTCCGCTTTTCTTAGCATTGCGAGATATTCACTCCATATCAATCGGTTACATTCGATGACGCGAGCCCCCTGTCCCATTTTGGAAATATCGCGTGGATTAGTTTATCTGAGCGTCGTTGCTCCTCACGCATCCACGCCTTCAACTCAGCACATCGACGCGCCAACGCATGACCCACAAGGAGCGCTCTGGGCAACCTGCCCCAAGCATCCGTCTCAACGCGTCGTACGCTCGATTCTGGTTGGCTATAATCACCAACATTCGCAAGCCTACCGCTCTTATTCAAGTTCCCTCAAGTCGAAAATGCTAGAAGATTGTCCGGAAAGTTACGGTAAGTGCAGGCCCATCTTTTCCATCAGTTTGCGCTAATTTTCTTTTGACTCTATTAGTCTTCTCATGAAGTCTCAATTGTTCATGCACGATGCAGTACATGCTGTTGCCCACATCCAAATTGTGAACGGTACGTTCCGGTGTTTATCATTGGCTACTCCTGATGCTCTCTTTACTTTCCAAAACAACTGAAGTGTTTCACGATGACCACAAGCCGACCGCGAATACCGCGTACCAGCTCTTATCACCGACTCTTCAACGCCAAACAATCCAAGTCCCGTGTACGACAGAAAGACGCAAATGTGCGCTAGAGGCCAGGAGAGGTGCTCCAGGCAAGCTCTGGTTAGAAGTATTTGATTGATTTGGTTGTGTCGTCTTGAAATTCCAAAAAGCGCATGCACGGGAGAAGTTTATCATCCCGTCAGTTCAAAAAAGGCTGAGTGGTTATGGTAAGTCTACAAAATAATCATCTTTTGCATCTACTCAGTCCAACAAGAACCAGCACCGAATGACAACGAACCCAATGTTATAGATCCTCAAGACGAGGTACGTGCCCCATCCAGCCGACATTCACATGAAACTGAAATCTACGCGTTTCCTACTCATCTTGAAGCCGAACGCTCAGGCTGGTCCAAGTCGCCGGAGGAAGCGCATGCTGAACGCGGTACTGTCCCGGGACGTGGTGAGATATGGTACTAAATATCAGGGTATCCGCGCAGGAAAACCACTAGGACTTTTTACACAACACTGTACGTCTTCCCGGTCGCGTTCATCGCGCATATGCTAACACCTTTTTTAGGCTGAACAGACTCCAAGAATCTCAACGAGTGCACGAGCAATAATGAACAAAGTCTAATACCCCTCAACAATGTTCTGTCAGACTTTTTTGGCAAAACAGTGAGTCACACCTACCTATCGTCAATTGGTACCAAACTGACGCATGAGCAGCCGCAACCGATTGCCGGGTCAAGCAAAAACCTAAATATTTCGACGAACCAAATAGCGAAGAACGGTACGTGAAATTTCTATCGCATACATTGTCAAATGGTACCAAACTGATGCATATGCAGCCGGTCGCTGGTCTGAGCCAACCGAAAATAACTAAGTATACTATATATCAAATCAAGCCGAAGAGCTCAAGCAACGGTACGTGCGATTTCAATCGCATACAGTCACGTCCCTTTACTAAATTTCATTCGCTTATGAATTCTGATACTTGAACTTGTGAGTTTTCAATATGTCTTGCTGGTCCAAGTATCAATCAATGTGCAGACCGACTCAGAAGACGACACCGCAAAGCCGCAAAAAAACGCTTAAATGAAATCGTGATTTTAGGATAACTTTTCATAGGTCTACCATTGATTGTATTGCAGATTGATGACGAGGCAAGTCTAAACCCCACAGCCAACGAAGCAAAAAGTTGCCCAGGTATGTGTCATTGCTACTTCGGGGTTCGTTACTCTTCGTTCGAACATACTAATAATTCCGCTGCTAATCATAATCCCGGAGAAGGAAAGAAGAAGTGGCTTGCGCCAGTGAGTAATACGACTGTCACTGTTAGCACCCGCTCACACTTTTCAGTACACGGCAGAAAACAAGGCAGGGTTGAAGAACGCCAAAAATGCGAGACGACGAGAGGAGCACTAACGGGAAAGCCTTCGAAGGTCGCACCTCCTCGGGAAATGAAGAGCTGGCATCTGTGCATGCGGAAATTTTTATTTGTGAAGCCGCCATCCATCTCAACTTTGTTCCATTATCGCCAACCCTCTACACCACCGCATACAGACTGTCATTCTCCGAGCTCGGGAACACGACTTGCTTGAACGAATGACCACAACAATCCAGTCTGGGGACAGGCCATCATCAAAAATGTTATGGACGCTTTCCCTTGCGACGTGCCCCACGCCATTTTTCTACTTGCTCCTGCCAGTACTTCGCTGGACGAAATGTAAACTGCCGTCCCTCTGGCCTCCGGCGAACGTCTCCGTGGAGCTGCAGACATTGTATTTCACGACTTGGCATCCCTTTCAGAGCTCGACCTTGATCTACCAGTTGAAAAATTTGTTTACCTCCCATACTTTGGATACGGCATCTCTGGGACACACTCAACTTATGCGACTCACTGTATATTGACATCATGGTATACAATTTGGGTTCAAATCACTCATTTGAAAGGAGATTATTGTACAATTCTCGTGGTTATCAAAACTGCCGAAGAGCTACAAAGCCGGACATAATTTCTACATCACCGGACACTGGACCCACCAAGACCCGTGCTCCTCCGCATTCTCCCTAAATTCGAAGGGCCTTCTCCTCTGTCGTTCGATGAGAAACTCGTAAGGGGGGTTGGGTTCTGGGGTGCCCTCTCCCAGTCATATTCCCTAGTCGTTGCAACCGGCCGAACGGGCTCACGATTTCCAAACATCCGGGCTGCTGCTGTGGCACCTAAGCCTCCAATACCAACGCCTGTCCAAAATCCTGGTGTAAAACCACCCAGATTACCCTGGCTATCGGGCTTTTGTGCATCAGTGTACGGTGGCGGTGGTTGGTATGCAGGGGGATTGCCCCTCCCCGAGTAATAACTTCCAGGGGGTCTTGGATAATGCCAGTGGTAACCGGTGTTCGAGGGGGGGTCGACCGGAGGTGGGGATTCGTCTGACGATTGGTTGAGGCCAAAACATCTCTTGAGGAGATGGTACAGTAGAAATAGGAGCACCGAGATCCATAATGTGAAAAACAGTATCGTCGCAATGTTCATATCTAATGCGGATTAGCATACTGTCTGCAATGTATTTGAATTTGGGGTCGCACTAGCAAGCCAACCGGGTCTCGAGATGTTGTCATCCAAGTTTGAAATTTTGACCAGCCGATATTCTAGACCACATGAACCTTCCATACGATGCGTTAGATGGGAAAAGATAAAAGAGATTCTCGGAAAGACACGCCTTTTACAACATAGTGGTCTCCAGGTCCACTCCAACCTTCACATGAGACCTGCACGCGACCGAAGCGCAATGATTCCGGTAAATCGGCTTCACACTGGACAATAATTGTTTGGCACGAACAGTGCGAAATAAACCGCTCGAGGCTAACCTTCCAATCAACTTCCACGCCTTCGCCGCCTTCGTTTGTACAACGAATAACCTCAGGCTGGTAAAGATGGCAAGGCTTGCCTATGCACACCATTTGAGGAACAGGTGGTCCTCGGCGCGACGCCTTCGTCTGTTCACCATTGTAGAACGTCAGCGTACGGATGCCAGATAGTAAGATACGAGACATGTCAAAGATCTCTACGGATCGCCATGCGCTTTGTATGCAACACGACTCGGACTGACGTGGTTTGTACGTGTCGCTTTAGAGCACGTGCCCCTTGACTGGCGCCACAAACGAGCGCCTCTATAATGCTATAGATACAATTTATGACAGTTACGTCGAGCACCCTGGACAAAGCCCTGGTGCACACCCAAGGCAGCTTACCACACCCACGCCAAAAGTCCGTAGGACAAGCGACACGACACTGATAACTCCTTCCCCAAGCACGAATCCACTCGCGACGATGATCAAGCGGATATCTCCACCATCTCTGGCCCATCGGCGGTGGTACATGTACTCAATCACACCGCCGACCAGACGCGCCAACGAGAATGAAGGGGTGTTCAAGAAGCCAATCGCAAATGCAACTCCGGATGGAATCCATTTCGCGTACCATACCCGATGACGGTTGGCTCTGGTCTTGATTGCAGAGATAATGCAGAAGAACAGTGCAAATCCAAACATGAAATTTGCACTCTGCTCAGGCAATTGCCCGTTACCTGTTTCGCATCAGTTGTCAATGTACGGATGAGAGGTAACATGGAAAGTCTCACGAAGTAGCCGAGCAAGGCTAAGCCAAACGTACGCCGTTGGAGCGGGAAACTGTGGTCCAGGAATTGGATATGCACGTGTATACAAGTTGTACGCTGTCGTCGTGACAAAGATGGAGAGCGCGGAGCCCACGAGTTGACCGTAGAACTGGGCTCTTGGCGATGCGTGCAATAGATGCCCCGTTTTCAAATCTTGCATCAAATCTCCGGCTCTGCATTAAATTATTCAGACAGAGAATATTTGGCAAAAGAGGGCACAAACTGCATCGCGCCAGCCTCTGCGACACCACCAGCGATAACATTTGCGACTACGTTGCCAGGTTGGATGAAAGCGAAAAGGAGCTGGCTAATTTTGCCCAATCCGCTGACTGGGTTGAGATCCGTTTCCCCAAGCGCACGCACTCTGTCGGATACACTTGAGCATTCTGCTTGACGGATATAGTTGGAAGGAATCACCCTAGAATGCTTAAAAGACCTCCCATTGCGAAGCCAATAAGGGTAGCCCAAGGCTTGATTCCTTCGTGGCCGAAGACCAACCACACCAGAACAGTTCCAAGAATAACGGAGATTCCAAGACCCCATATAACCCATTCCTTTGGTACCAGTCTATCACCAGTTTCAACCTCCTCGTCACTTTGAGGGCCCGCGTCAATGTCGTGGTTCAAATTATCTGCTGGGTTTGGTGTTCTAGGCAAGCGAATTCCTGATGACGTGGTAAGTCCCTTGGAAATTATTTCTCTCGCGACAGGTACTAGGGATGTGACACTGTCGGAGACCATAATAGCTAAAGAAACCCAAAGAATCCACCCTCTCGCGCCATTTGTCATGTCGCCGACGGGTCCAGGTGCCCAACCCGAATATTTGGCCATAGGAGAGAGAATTCCCCATCCAACAAGCATACCCTAAATCAATGTGAGCTAACTCAGAGATAATGCGAGAAAAATTGTAGAAACTGACTAAATTCATACTCAACGCCGTCGGGAATCCCATGATTATCCCTAAGGAAATTAAATGGATGAAATAGAGTCAATGGCGACTGACTGACCTTGACCAACGTATGACAAGCTCGGCGTAAAGGTCCACAGCCATCCCGTAGCCAAATAGGTACCAAAAAGTGGAATGTTGAATATGATGGGAAAGAAGTACGAGGTGAGCTGTTCGTTTTTATTATGAAAAGAGCATGTGGAAAATGGGGGGATGACGGACGGTCATCACCGCAGAGGCAAGAAAACTCCATCCGAGAGTTGTCCATCCTTCTTGCCTCACTGTCTCGCGCTCCTCGTCGTAAGAATCATTATTGCTGGCTGCAGCTTCTTCCGGATTGACTGTGTCAGGTATGTCTATGTCTTCGTTCGCAGATAGCGCCCGGTAGCCTTTACGTCTCCGCGCAGACGATCCGGGAGGTGGTATATCGTGCAAGACGGCTATGAGCTGCGCTGTTGCCGTTCCGGAAGGAAAGCGGAGCTGCTCTTTAATGATCTTGGCATGCAAATGATGTCAATTTGACGACATGCCATGCTGAATAGGACGCACAACTTGCTTGCGAATAGGAGGGGAAAGAAATACACTGTCAAAATGAACATGAGGATTGTGAAAGGACTTCTAGGGTCGATGTCTCACCCGAAAAACGCGACAGCGCATGACCATCCAACGGCACCAACCCAACTGAGAGTCACAGGAGGAGATCCATCTTTCTCAATTTCTAACAAACCCAAAGCAGGAAGAATGCCAACAAATCCAGCGGCAAGAGGCATCTAAAAAATTGCGACGAAATGAATTCATAATGCTTGATCAAAACCACCAAAACCACTCACGGTTCCTGTCGCTGCGGCTGTAGTCTGAAGCACGACGTTTTCTTGGGGGGATATACGAAAGCGAAGCATAAGAGAAAGTAGATAGCCTAGTAGAGCGGACTGCAGGGACATCCTGGAAATGTTTCAGTCGGCAGACACCAAAGATCAAAGGTGCACACATGCTAATCCATCCTGTTTGGAGACCAAAGTACAAATTCGTGAAGCATAAGAGGCAGCCTATCAACAAGCCTAGCACTACCGCTCTGAACTGTGCGAAAATCTGTGAAATTAATCAAGTCTGAAGCTGGTGACGAAAATACTGACAGTGAACTCTGGTCCATCTTCTGACTCCTCAGTTCCGGGGAGAAAGCTACTCAAGTTTCTGGATGAACAATGAGTGAACACGTCTATTAACCAAGGTAATAATAAACTTTACCTCCACCAAGTCCTGAGATACATGCCAGAGATGGTTGGCTGTAAATCGCCACGTGCGTGACGGGAGTCCGTCCGGGCATTGCCGAGTGACCACGTCTTGAGGTCGAGTCAACGCAAAGCATTACTACAACCTCTAGATTTCGCTGATCCGAACGTGAACACGCTGGTCTCATTCACATCCATGTCTCAAAATATTCGAAGAGCGAATGGCCTTCTGCGCGATCTACCACCGAAGGGGGATGTCGTGTACGACCGCCACATACCATCCCCTTGATCGATGTGCTAACTAGGTTCGACACCAGGCTTCCCAAGGCCGGAGAAACAAACGTCTTAATTACATCCGCTTTACCTTATTGCAACAATGTTCCTCACCTTGGTAAATACATGCACGTTCGTCAAGGAGATGTCAAGCCAACGTTCATTGTCAGGAAATATTATCGGTAGTACGCTGAGTGCTGATGTGTTCAGCCGGTATGTACTTTTTGCACTCACAAGGAGCGTTTCCTTATTCTATGTGTAGCTACAATCGTGAGACGAAGCTTATCCTCTTAATATCTAAAGATAAATATTCTCTTAGGGACACGAAATCGAAGAACTTTGTACATCTGTGGAACCGACGAGTATGGCACCGCTACTGAGACCCAAGCGTTGAAGGAGGGTATAACTCCTCAAGAGCTGTGCGACAAATACCACGCGCTACATCGGGGTGTTTACGACTGGTTCGAAATCGCGTTTGTAAAGTTTCATAGTCTTCCGTTCCCCAGTACTAACATAACTATTCCAGTTTCGATCACTTCGGCCGAACGTCAGCTCCGAAGCACACTGAGTGCGTGTAAATTTTTGCTTTGTGTTCGCTGAAATGTAAGGCACGAAGCAGAATTTCCCAAGAAATCTACACCAATTTGAGCAAGAATGGAAAACTCATAAAGCAGACGAAAGAACAGACCTATTGTGAAGGGTGTTCAAAGTGAGGTTTATTGAATTATAGTTCTAATTTATCTCATCCTTGGAAAATAGATTTCTAGCTGATCGATTTGTCGAAGGAACGTGTCCAAATTGTGGGGCAGATGTAAGCACCCCCTGGCTTTGAATGTCAGTATTACTCTAACTACTGCTTAGGACGCTCGTGGAGATCAATGTGATACGTGCAGTCGTACATTAGACGCCATCGAACTCATTAACCCTCGGTGTCTGGTAAACAAAACACATCGTATAGTATCCAAAGAATCCGCCCACATGTATGTCCGACTCGATGAGATCCAACCGCGAACGGAGGAGTGGATCAAGGGTTCATGGAAAGCTGGAAATTGGAGTCCTAATGCAGTCATCAACGCTGACGGCCACCTCGTTGATGCTAGATTGAAGAGTGGTCTAAGGCCAAGCCCTGTCACCCGAGATCTGCAATGGGGTGTGCCAGTTCCGAATTTAGAGGGTCAAGATAACCAGGAGATGAGGGGTAAGGTGCTGTGTAAGTACACACTTTTTCGAATTGGCCATTTTACTTACCCCACACATAATAAGATGTTTGGGTAAGAACGCGCATGCACATTTACTATTTTATACTGATGATCCGCAGTTTGATGCGCCTATTGGATATCCGAGTATCACGGCTGCATACACAACAGAATGGAAGCAATGGTGGTTTAACCACGCAAATGTCCGCTTATACCAATTCATGGGGAAGGACAATGTGTATTTCCACACTATATTTTGGCCGTCAATTCAATTGGGAGACGGTCGACCATGGACCATGTTACACCATTTGTCTACGACAGGTAGATTCTTCTGTGTTCCTCTCGAATGCTGATGTGAACTATTTCGCAGAGTATTTGAATTACGAGGGGGGGAAGTTCTCAAAAAGTCATAATCGTGGCGTTTTCGGACCCCAGGCAAAGGAAACCGGGATACCTGTGTCGGTGTGGCGATTCTACCTCCTGTGGATCCGACCTGAAAACCAAGATGCGGCATTCTCCTGGGCTGAATGCGTAAGCGTCTTGATATTGCAAACACACCACTTAACGTCGCTCTGAATAGATCGCGGCCAACAATAACATTCTGTTGAAAAAGTGAGCCATGTATTCTTACTCTTCATACAAAGTCTTATGTTTTTGCCTAGTTTTGGAAACTTCATCAATCGAATAACTTCCTTTGTTGCCAAAAACTACGACAGTATCATTCCAGATGGAGGTGACCCCGAAGGCCCGCTGTCTCTTAATGACGAGCACGACGCCGATTTCATTGGCGATGTGAATAGTCTCTTGCATGACTACATTGACGCCATGGAGGCTGTCAAACTTCGACACGGACTACAACTTCTCATGCAATTGTCTTCGAGAGGTAACGGGTACTTGCAGGCTGCGGGGCTTAACACAGCTTTGAAAACGAGTGATCCTAAAAGATGCGCTCAGGTTGTTACTCGTGCGATTAACCTGATCTACATTCTTTCCGTCCTCGCAGAACCATTCATACCGGGAACATCGGCCTCTATCCTGTCCCAGTTGAATGCCCCAGCACGGTCCGTTCCAGAATCTTTCAGCATCGACATCCTTCCTGGACATCACATCGGTAAACCAGCACATCTGTTTAAACCAATAGACGAAAAGATGGCAGAGACTTGGCGGACGAAATTTGAGGGTACAAATGCGAATAAAGCACAGGTCGGCGAGCTAGACGCTAATGCTACGCATGTGCAGTCATCAACATCGAAGCGAAAGGCCGCAAAAAAGGTAGCCGTGGTGGCGTCGACCGGACCAAAGTCGCCCGAGATGTTGGCTCTAGAGGCGAAGGTCTCGGCGCAAGGTGACGCCGTTCGGGCGCTAAAGGCAAAGACGCCAAAGTCTAAGGAACTGGACGAGGAAATTGCCACTGCAGTTGGCGAGCTGAAGAGATTGAAGGCGGAACTAGTTGAAGCGACTCAGCACAATTGAATCAATGTCGTACCATCGCTGAGCCATCATTATAGAGAACTTCATTGATTGTGCAATTAAACTTTACATGCATAGTTGGGTTCGAGAAAGGAGGTAAGAGCGCCGATGGGACGCACTAATAAGGTCTTAGACGCCGAAAATCATTGTTAAGAATTCAATTCGGAGAAATGGTCAACTGCGGTACTGAGCAGTTGGAATTGTGCCGTGACAACAGGCGGAGATTCTGCGTGATTCTGAAAAAAAGCGAAATGTTTTTCTGCGGGGGTGAGTTGTATCTGATCTGGCTCCGAGGCAGCGCCGAGTGGTGTGATCGAGGACTTGCGGTTGAGTTGTTCCTTTGTGCTTTGGGATGCTGACTGTCTAATTGATTGGACGAGCTCAGGAGCCGGACGCGAGGTTTCATCCTAAAAAATAACCTATTATACTCCACCATATTGCGATTCCGCATGACGTACTGAATGCGGTGATAAAGTTACAGAGTGAAATTTGATGACGGCTGGCGTGGCACAAATCCCTTTCACAAGAGGTACTTTAGCGGAATATGGGCGGGTGTGTGACATAAAATTACCGGTGAGGCTTCTGTTCCTTGTAACAGAATTACCGTAACGAGTGTATCTTGAGTCGCGGGCACTGCGCGTGCTGTTAAAAGAAAGCCACGAAAGTAAGTACTGAGGGAGCGAAGGGTTCGTTTGGTGTCAGTGGATTCGGTAATATTGCTTTGTGGCAGCGTCAAACTTTCAGAGTGTTCTTTGGGACAGGTGACATCAGTTGCGCACTTTTCCGGAGGAACTGGGGTTGTGGATGCATATACGAGATCGTCTGCATTGGAAAGGGTCTGATCGGTGTTGCTTCTATATTCTTCATCATCCAATGGAACTGGTGGAGTTACTCGCACATCGTCCATGTGATCAGAAGCTGTGGTGTATTTAACCAGGTTTACATTCGGGGGACTTCGACTTGGATTGGGGGGCTCGTAAATGGGTAGCGCGCGGTTTATCCGTTCGACTATTTTTGCTGGGCGCTCCGAACTTGACGTTCCGATCATAGAATGTCAGGATAAGATGACCGGAAATTAAATGACGTTATTTACCGTGTATCTTCGTATCTGAATTTGCGATTTTCGTCATGGACATTCCAAGGACAAAATTTGAGAGGTTGGCCAGATCGGTATGTGCTCGGTGATTGAACCTTGCCGATCTTAGAAAAGCCAACGTTACTGACCACGTAAGAGTCCCTCCAAGATGTTAGTGGGTGTTGTGGTATGTTTCCATCAGAAGGCTGCAGAACATAGTCCGGTGAGACTTGTGCGGTCGCGACTGCTCCCTTGCTGCGAACAAAATATCGATGCTTCGACTTTGGGAGATTATGCAACGAGGTCGGCAAACGGGGAGCAAATTTCAGAGGCTGTGGGCTGCCAATTCTTTGGTCAAAGAGGCCGTCTAGCAGAACTTCATCATTGTGACGTGGCGCAGACGGGGATTTCCGTTTTCCAGAATTTAGGAGATACGCACAGCCCCTTCTCTGGCGGCGACGAGAGTGAAGTGGAGAAGGCAAAGATGATTTCATGTGACCCATTTTTCGGCGAGATCGTGCATAGGTTGAGAGAATGAAGTGCGGGGCTGAGCGCTTCAAAAAGGCGTCAACTGAAAGCGCCGGTTGCTCATTGGTTCCTGAAATTTTCGCCGATTTCCAATGTTGGCTGTCCTGAGGGAGCGCCGAATTTGATCCCGAAACAGGACGAGAAGCTGAAAGAGATTCCCGGTCATAAAAGTGTGGTTCAGCATTGAGGGCAACTCTTGCTTGATCAACTTCGTTGGAGTTGCTCGCAGATTTGGGGTGATCATACAAGCTGAGACTTGCGTCTAAAGCAGAACGGCGCCGCCTTTTTCGAATCTGAATAGAGCACCTGGAATGTAAATGTCAGTTTGATAGGAGATTCGAAAAGTCGTACGATAAAATCCATGTTCATTGTCGCAGGCGCAACAAAGGGATCTCGAGGAGCAGTTGAGTCCCAAATTGGAATAGGCGCTTGAGTCAGAAATGGAAAGTTCCATTGACCGCAAACCGCGAACTTCAGTGCCACTGGTCCACCGCCTTCTTCATTCGCCGTGTACTCCCGAAAACGCATAAATACTCGCCCAGGTTGATACTACACCGTACAAGTCCTGGTTCTCTCCAGGTCACCTATATGAATCGAGCCTTTCATGGGACGATCATTTTCAAACGACGTTATTGTCCTTTACGACAGCGACGATGAGATTGCACTATCACGAAAACGCGCGAAGATAGTCGGCCCACGTCCACGCGCAGCTCAGGCTGACATTCAACCAGGTTCTTCTCGACATCCAGCTGGAGCAACTAAAGTCAACGACGCGCCACTTCAACGTGTCGCACCTGCTGCTGCGTCTCAAGAGGCGAAACCTCGCGCCAACACTTCCAAAGTTTTTTTGGATTCGACAAATGTACAAGATCCGCAAATCGACGCAGCTGGTCTTATACCAGCCGAACCACCCGCCAGCAAGGACCCTGTGGACGGGTTTGTCGCCACTATTCTCGAATTTGTCCCTGATGTCGACCCCTGCCATGCCCGTGCTCTTGTTGAAAAGCACAAGGTGGCATACGGGGATGAAGTGGTTGAGACGGTTTTACATATTTTATTGGAAGACGCGTCGTACCCGAAACTTGTCAAGAACAAGCTGAAACGCAAGCTATCCTCAAACGCGCTGGATGTCCCAGAGCAAAGTCCGGCGAAGAAAGCTCAAATTGACTATGGAATTTCACAGCGCCAATACAATGGTGGACAACATTATGTCGAATTAGCAATGGTATGAATTCATGACATAGTAACGAAAACACAAACTGACGCGACTTATTCAGAACCAATTATTCATGGACTTCCCTTATATTCCGAAACCCCATGTCCGCGCTGTATTCTTCCGACTGAATCATCTGTACGCACCCACTCACCTTCGACTTAAAGAGGAACAAAAGCAGCCGACTCGCCCTTACAAGCACAAGGCATCTCCTACCAGAGTATCCGGAAAGGGTAAAGGACATGATGAAGAATTTGAACGTGAGCGAAAGTGGTTGCTTGCGAGGGTCAATGGTCAGGCCTCGGATAGTCAACTGGCAGAAGGTTCGCAAACTCAGCTCGAGGAGTCTGATGACGGCATTGAATGTGGCTGCTGCTTCACCGCGTATCCTTTCGTACGTCCTTCTTTTCGCTAAAACCTCTATGCGCTCATGTTGTTAGCAGGACAAGATGGTACAGTGTCCCGATGCCCACCTCTTCTGCATGGAGTGCATGAACTCCTACGTATCGAATCTTCTCGGCCAACATGATCCTAACATTCGGTGCATGGACCAATCTGGTTGCAAACTCCTCTTCTCGGAATCGGAGTTAAGCCGATTTCTGACCTCAAAGTTATTGGCGCTGTATCACCGTGTCAAACAAAACAAGGAGGTAGAAGCTGCGGGACTTGACGGTCTTGAAGAATGCCCATTCTGCGAATACAAGGTCGTCATTGACAATCCGGATGAGAAATTGTTCAGGTGCGAAAACGAAGAGTGCGGCGCTGTCACTTGCCGCGCATGCAAGAAAGCAGTGAGCACATTTTTCGAGACCTTGACCTCCTGCTCTGAGACTAATCATGTACAGGATCACTTGCCTAAATCTTGCAAAGGCGAGCTCAAATCCCACCATTTTATTTTTCTTGCTGACGGCAATACCTTAGAAGTCGAGGAGGACAAGACACTGGATGCCCGTCACACTGTTGAAGAGGCCATGAGTATGTTGCATCGCTGCATAACCGGTTTAGTTCTGAAGTTATATCCTTTTGTCGCAGCGAAAGCCCTCATGCGAAATTGTCCCAAATGTCAAAAGCGTATGTCTGATTCTATTGGCGAATAATTCAATATTAATAACTTTCTGCCATTCGGCAGCCTTCATTAAAGAGATGGGCGTGAGTTATTTTTTTGCTTGCTCTAGTCGCCGATCTCATATCGAGAATCGCAGTGCAACAAGATGACTTGTCCAAACTGCCGTACTGTGTCCTGCTATATATGTCGCAAGATCATCAATGGTTATGATCATTTTCAAACTGTAAGAATCCCCATTCCCGCGAAGCAATTTATATATCACAACTCCGCTCCCTTACAGACACCAGTTCAGAATCAAGGCAAGTGCGTGCTTTGGGATCCAGTCGAACAGCGCCACGATCAAGAGGTATGTGAATTTGCAATCGTGTGGTTCATTATTGATCATTCTCTTGGTCTTGTAGGTTGCTGCCGCTCGTCAGAGAGCCATGGAAGAGTACCGTCGGGAACACCCTGACATAAATGAGAAGGACCTTGCCGTGGAACTTCCAAAGGCTGCAGTGCAACCTGCTGCGCACATGATGCCTGGCATGGCCGCCTTCGGCGGCCCAGCCTTAAATGCTCACGTCCATGCGCACATGATGCCTCTTCCACCACACATGGGAATGCCAGGGATGCCTGCTCCGGGAATTCACTATCAAGTTAATCTGAATTTGAACGGCCATCCAATGATGGCGTTTGGGCATCCTCAAGCCGCTGCCGCTGCGGCGGTCTTAGCACAACAGCGAGCGCTCGCGCTGCAGCAAGCGCAGGTTGCTCAGGCTCGAGTTGCTCAGCTGCAGGCTGCTCGTGAGCAACGCACCAGGCAGGCTCGAATTCAGGCGACTCAGCGCGTCGTTCCAGCCACGCGGGCAGCAGCCCCAGTCCGTCGAAACCCGCGGCGAAAGCGCTAGGTAGCCTATATCAAACCGAGTCTATTTTTTTTGAATCGGACGCCTTCGTATCCAAGTGTGACAAACCATCATGTTTTACCCTCATGTTCATTAGTGCCCGTCGGCCGAATAGTACCATGTATCATACTTTCAACTCAACGAGCACCGGAAACGCGGTTGTCACACCACGTGAGCTGTGACACCCATTCTTGCCATCATGACTTGTCAAGTCAGGGAAGTCGCCAAGTCAATAGAGGGAGAGCGACCCAGCGTGCCACTCGAACCGTATAATGTTCGAATCACCAGCGGAGGGAGACTGAAAGGATGGGTGGACTTTTCTCTGAAATTCTTTGCAGTGAGTCGACTCACCTCCCCTCAACATCCTTTCGGTGTATGGACCCGTTAGAATGAATCGAACTCAGGAGAATCCAGGCAAACCCTTAGTCTTCCACACTCTGCCTCGTGAAACTGTCCATCTGGAAGACGTTGATATGTCAGTCGAGAAAGACGTCACTGATAAAACCTCAAAAGCGCTGCCAGTCGGAACAGATGGGGATTCTGACACAGAGAGCATTACGCCTCGACGATCGAAGTCGGCTGTCACTTCTAATGTACCACGGCTTGTGTCTGTTGTTGAAATTATCAAACGGGAGTACCTCAAGTCCCTTCCTCCTGGCCCCCGTCAAAGCCTCCACCAGTATAATCAACTTCAATTCCTGGAAAACACGACGGACTCAGCCGATGGAAGTGAGGATACGCGGATGCGTGAAATCCTTGCTGCACTGGAAGGGAAAAATCAGTACGTCCAAAGGATATTCGTTGCTCTGGTCTTCTCATTAAATATGATGAAGCTTGAAGGTGCACAGAACAGCTTATCTGAGAATCACATTATGTACCGAGCCGTTACCCATGATGGATGGCCTTTCCACGTTAAGTTTATATCACATTAATTCAGCACATCGCTGACGGCGTATATACAGATACCAGATCCCTGCAGTTCGTAAAATATCGAAGTCTGCAAAAGCGAGATTCAAGAAGCGGCTGGAGAAGAGCAGAGATATGCTCACCGAGTGATGACGTAATAGAGACATACCTTGTACATTACCACTACGTTGAATGGCGAACGCATCACAAAACATCTCCCGAACTGTTGTCGATACCGGCCTGAACTCTGGCGATGGCCAACCGGTTACTACACCTGGTCATCATCACGTCAGAACTATTCTCGGAGCACGCGCCTAATCTCATTCTCCAGGAAACACACCACCTGTGCTACCTTGGCCAGACATTGGCCACCTTGGCAAATGGTCCGTGTCTTCATATAAGTTTGGGTTCGGTCCAGAGTGCCTGCGCGACGACGATCCAGAAACCTTTTGGCAGTAAGGATTCTTGCAACTGTAAATATATCAGACCTATCAAAGAATTCGCGTCAAAGTTCAGATGGACCGCAACCTCACTTCATGACTGTTCAGTTCCCTAGGAAAGTCGCTATCCAAGTGAGTTCCTTCGGTCACTCCGTGCTTTCATTGGTTACATTTGCTTTCTTTAGAAAATCAGTTTACACCTCAGCTTTCCCCTCGACGACTCTTACACCCCGTCCACGGTGTGCATCCGTGCGGGTACAGGACTAAGTGACCTTCAAGACGTCCGTTTCGCAAACCTCGAAAAGCCTAATGGCTGGGTCACGTTCGACGTCTCTACTGAGCCGAATGAAGACGGTGATGGATTGTAAATGGACGACTTACCCTGCATTCACAAGTGAATTAACCCCAATTTGTAGCAAACCAATAAACGCGTATGTCCTACAGATCGTAATTGTCTCCAATCACATGAATGGCAAAGACACTCACGTCCGTGGGCTGCATCTACTTGGACCGGCTGAGTGAGCAGCCATTGATAGCTGACAGATGCAAACATATTGATTTGTTGCTCAGGCCTTCCTTACCAGGGGACGATCCATTCCCATTTACATCTCAGAATTTCAAGATGTTTGAATGTATCCGGTAGACTCTAAACATTTATGTGTGACAGGCGCGTCTCAGAAACATCCCGCATGGTAATGCAATATAGTCAATGTTCTACAGCTCGATCTATAACAGCAAGGAAGAACCGCATGGTAGGGCTTATAATTAACGATTGACAATGCTGGTTCAACCTCTGGGATGAGATTGATGATATTGTGGAGCCGCGGCCTTTGGATACTGGTGAACTCCACTGTACTGCGGATACGCCGTAAAAGAACCAGCAGCATTATGACCTGCCTGGTTATACCCCATTGGAGCATCGGCCATGCTACGCTCCGTTGAAATGTGCTGGTGTGCATTCGTGTGCACGGGGCTATCATATGTATGCGATCCCGTATGCGCAGGACTGCCATTCGTGCGGATATTTTGAGCCGGAGTCATGACGACATTAGAATAGCCTGATGCATTCGATGAATTGTAGTATGGCTGGGTGACAGAGAGGTATGGTTTCCCAGCGATGCCTGGGCGTGTTACAGTCTCCTGCGCCGCAATCGCTGTATACGGGCTCGGGTGGTCGTTGGATGTTACCATCTGTTGACTATAGTCATACCCGGGGTGCTGCCGCTCAGGAGTTGGCACGTGAGGGGAAAAGCCATGTCGAAGTGGTTGATAGTGGGCGAACGTCACGGAAGGTTGAGGTTGGACATGGTGTGGGGTGCTGCCGAGAGAATAAGGGTGGCTTGGAGTGGACGAAGGGTGCGATCTCAGGAATGTTGAGTGTCCGTTCACAGCCACCCCAGCGTCCAGACTGGTCCTATGAGTAGAGTGACGCGTGTCTGATAGGTGGGTTTTTGTCGCAACGGGAGGAAACGCCGGTCGACTTCGAGGCTGTTGACTTGGGTCAATGATCTGCCATGGTTTAAACGAATGGCTCACATAAGAATGGCAAGAGTTGCAGGTAAAATCTACGACGTCCCAATTGCGCTTCGGTCGTCCTCTCCGAACATCTTCTGCGTCGTGGCACGGTATGTGTTGCCACTTTCCACAAACGCCACAACTCATGAGCGGTAAACCATCATCCTACATTACAGTGAGCGATGACAAATCCAATGAACTAAATATCAACAAACCCTATTGATGCCTTTCACACCACATATTTGGCAGTCCAACTCCCAATCGTCACCGTTGCTGTGGTGTTCCTTGCCTTTGCCGTTTCCCTTACGTTGGCCTTTTGCGTCGTAATTCATTTGTGAAGCCGCAAACTTTGCGCCGTTGAAGATGTGTCCGCTGGCAGAACCGTCATCATGAACTACATCCACCATCATACCATCATGCGAACTGGTGAACAGGAAATCATTCAGCTTCGTCAGATAGCATCGGGATAGTCATTACCTTTCACCGTCTTGCGACCTACCCGTTCGCAGCCTCTCCTCTCGCTCCTCGCGCTCCTTCCTCCTCTGCTCGCGTGCGAGCTCCCGCTTCAATCTGTCTTCTTCCTCTTTCTTTGCGCGAGCTTCGGCACGCCGAGCACGAGACAAACGTTCCTCCTCTTCCGCTTTACGCTGCGCCGCCAGACGTGCCTCCTCTTTCTCGCCTTCCTTAACCGCTATGCGAGACGACCGTTTGCGGTGAACCACGGCCTCTTCCTTTTGTCGCTGCTTCTCGATGTCCTGAAGGCAACATATAACAATTTTTTGGAATGGATATCGTAGCTACGCACCCTTAACATGCTCGTAACAGAGGGGACAATGTCCTGTACCAAGATTTTATATAATGCTTTCTCGGCGTAGTGTGTGGCGTGTTCGAATTGAGTGGCGACAGTCTCCCACTCAGCGAGAGTAACGCAAACCTGTCCTTCCTTTAAACTGCGGCCTCAAATATTATTGCAATAAGGAGTGCTCACTGTCTCCCATTCGACAAAATTGGGCGGTGGCCAAACATCCGGTAAACTCGGTTGGGGTGGTTCGAAAGCCTCACTGCCCTCTTTCTTATCATCGGATTCCATTGTTGCGACCTCGCTCCTTGCAACAGCCTCCGCATGCGCCGTCGAATTATGGGACCGACGAGATGACCCCACATTATCCTCATTAGGGCTGTTCAACTCGGTATCCGAAAGTTCTGTAAGTTCACTGTCATCATCACTCTCCAGACCTGTCTTCCGAATCTCCACAACCTTGGCCGTGCCATTAGCGGGACGCGTTGACGTTCGAGACCGCCCAGTTCCTTTATCATGGTCGCCTGCCAGCCACTCCGGCGGAATGGGCTGCCAGTCGTCATCCCCCACCCCGCGGAGTCGCCGGCTGACTCTGGTTCCTACAACGTGCTTCGAGCTGGGCGATTCCTCCGGCCAAACATCCTTCACAGACTTCCGGCGTCCCAAAGCCTTCATCTCTGCTTTTGCGGCAACGAGTTGCTTCGCCTGTTCATCGAGTTTCAGCTTGGCCTCCGATTTCGCGGCTCTAGCTCGAGGGTTAGCAGGGAGTTCTTCCTTCGCTTTACCTTTACGCGATGGTTCTTTTGGACGCGAGGCAGAGTTATCTGTGCCTTTGGTATAGTTTCTGTGGGATGACGACCTTGCCGTTTGTTCTGACCTGGCATTCTCTCCGGCACGCATCGCTTTACGGGAACCACCAATTGGAGGGGCTTTCCGCTTCAAATTTTTACGGGGAGCTTTGGGGGGTGCGTGTTGGATCCACAGACGATCAACTGCGGGAAATAAGTGAGAATAAGTGAAGCCCTTTCGATCGCATGTGAGTGACGTACGACCAATGAGCCAATACGCGTCTTGCTTTGAGTTGAAACCAATGGGTTCGATACGCTGGCATGAATAAAAAAAAACTTAGTTTTCTCGTTGTAGAACGCCAAGACACTTACCCAGGTTGCTTGCTCGTCATCACTTCTCATCATGCTTCGGAGGCGCGTAGGAGTTTGAAAGTGCCATTCCATGAGGGTGTGTAAGCTCTCCAACTTTTCAAGCATGGATAATTCAACCCAATCTTTCTGAGGCGGAATTGCGCCTCGGTCCTCGTGATCTGCCAGTGTCTCATCATCGACTCCATTGGATTGAGGCTCTTCTTTAACAGACTTTTCCGTATTGCTGGATTCGCCAAGAACCTCGACGGTGGTGGCGTGAATCGACGAATCCAACTGCCCCTTATCATCACCGACCGCGCTTTGGGCACCAGACTCTGAGGCTTCAGGCTCTGACGAGACTTTAGGAGACTGTGTATTGATAGCTTGTAGCTCCCAACCAATCGGATTCGCTTCGGGGTCGCGCCTGAGGTACTGTTTTCGGAGGGCAGTCTGCCAGCTGTCCAGACTTTGACGCAGAAGTCAAGAATGAAGGAATTTAAAGAAGGGAGGAGCAAAGATGCATACCTGATTTTCCTATCTTGGGTGAGAGTGTAAAGGAGACGTTGCATCAACCTGGGTAACACGTCCATGGTTCCAAATGTTAAATCAATCTCGACTTGCTGTGAGACGACAACCCGTAAATGGCGTGTGTCAACAGGGCCACCTCTGAGGCGTCACGCACCGTTAAAGAAAGGGACTCTAAATTAACGAGTGGCGCGAAAGTATACAGAAACTGGCTGACTGCTGCCCACTTCCATTGTTTTCTCAGTTCGGCGAGCTGTGGCGTGTCAGCAGCAATTGGCTGGGGGATGGCGGAGAGAGCTCTAGGAGCTGTAGGAGTAGAGGAGGTGGATGCAAAGCGTGCGGAAGCGCGAGGAGCCATCTGCGAGGGACGCGAGTGTGCTGCTTTTGAGTCTGTCGGAGATCTGCGGAAGCCGTTACGGCGCTGCTATGTCCGGATTCAGGACCTCAAGGTTGACGCAGTTTCTGAACTTTTGACGCGTTCTTCGCCTCGCGGAACAAGATACTGATGTCGGAAGCTTGAAACTGTCTGTGAAATGGAGCTGAGATACCGTCTGCGACGCGTTTGGTGGCGAGGCAGGAATGGGATGAAGGAGGATGGAAGTTGCCACCACACTCGCTTGACCACTGTTTGTGGCGTCAACACTGCTCAACGCCAACATGTCCGCAGGTGCAACCGGCACTCCAGAATCGACATTGCCTGCCGACAGCACGTCCCCGGTGTTCGGCCATGCCGCGAAGAAGTACTTTGCCTTTGATCCGTCATATATAAACCTCAACCACGGTCTGATAAATCGTGACTCATCGCACAATTCCTAATGCACACCTCAGGATCGTATGGCTCCGTGCCTCTCCCCGTTCTCGAAGCTTGCGACAAGATAGGACGCGAGCAGGATGCCTGTCCCGACAAATTTTATCGCCTGTTACTCATTCCTCGGCTTGAAGCCGCTCGCTCCCAACTTGCTACATTCGTTGGAGCGGCTACGGATGAGGTGGTGTTCGTCCCAAACGCTACACATGGAATAAATACTGTGCTTCGCAATTTTATATGGCACGCCGATGATGTCATTGTTGGAAGTAAGCATTGCATAGCTCATCTTTCATATACTTACTCTGTGGTGCAGTGTCGACAACTTATGGGTCAATCTCAAAGGCAATGCAATACATCGCTGATGTGCCTCCTCATCCAACCCTGTCAATATTCCAATTGACCTTCCCTACAACTCATTCAACAATAATTGACAAGTTCTGTAAGCATATTAAAGACATACCTCGAAAGAATGGGCAGAAGATTGTTGCTATCATTGATTCTATTGTTTCAAATCCCGGTGTGAAGCTCCCCTGGCAAGAAATGGTCAAAGTTTGCAAAGAATTTGGCATCTGGAGTGTGATTGATGGAGCTCACTCCATTGGCCAAGAATTGAACCTCAACTTGAAGGATGCTGATCCCGATTTTTGGGTTTCTGTGAATAAAATGTGCTGTTTCATCTATTTCATTACTCACATTTTCACACCAGAATTGTCACAAGTGGCTGTTTTGCAAAAGAGGATGTGCCATTTTATATGCTCCAAAGAAGTATGTTGCCACTTGTTTGATAATACTTGAGAGAAAATTTCATTTCTTGATCAGAAATCAGCATATCATAAGGACAACACTGCCAACTTCTCATAATTATAAATCAATTTATCTTTCAAAGAAATCAAGTACTGCCGATTTTGTCAATCAATTTGATTGTATGTATTATTGTTTACTTTTCCTTCACTTCTCACAATAGAGCAGGGACTGGAACAATTGACTTTACATCTTATCTGAGTGTGATTCATGGTATAACAGTTCTCATTGTGTTATCTCTATAACTAAAAATATTTCTTAGCTTTTGAATTTCGTGAAATGCTTGGGGGAGAGCAGAGAATAAATGATTACTGTCATCATCTTGCTCTTGAAGGTGGAAAATGTCTGGCTGAAGTTCTCAAAACATATGTTATGGATGATAATGGTGAATTGGTATTAAATATGGTGTGTCATTTTATATATGTGCTATGTTCAAAAATGTTTAATTGATGTTGAGGTTAATGTCAAACTTCCATTGGATGATGTTCAATGGACAACAGAGCTGAATGATTTGATTGACAAAAGATTGTTGGAAAAGTGGAACATTTATGCTGCTCATTTTTACCATGATGATAAATGGTGGACCAGATGTAGTGCTCAAATTTGGAATGAGGTATAGTAACATTTCTTATTATATTTATTGAATCTGAATTTAGACAATAGATTGGTGATTTTGAGTACTTAGGACATGCATTTTTGGATATTTGCACAGAGATTCATCACAGTTTACAACAACATTCATAGTAGTATAGAAATTAACAGAATTGTAAGATATTTGTAAATCTAGTGCTTTACCTTCTCTTGCCACAGCATAGATTTACAGTTCTTTTCCTACATGTTTGTATTAAACACTGACACCATATTTTTGCCCTCAACCCCTCCTTTCTCAGTTGTGGTTATAAGATTCATTTATGACCCCCATGCACATGTCTGAATTCATTCAAAAATGCTGTGCTAGTAGTGTCCTCTTAGTTGTATTGGCATGCAGTGTACAGTTGGCAATGTGAAATTGTGAAATTGTGGAATACTGTGGATCTTCAATGATGAAGGAAGGCTAGTCATGAAAGAGAACACTAGTGCTAAGCACATAGTGCAAGGTATCAGTTTAAACCTCTATTGCATCAATAGGGCTGCAAGGAGGTAATGTGGGGTTGGAGGTCTGCTGAGGGCCATTGTGTTACTGGATGGTGCTCATACATTGTAGTTGCAAAGATGGTGGAGTTGCGAGAATTAGTGAGCTACAAATGCAGCTCACAGCCTCACACTAGTCTAATCAAAAAAAGCACAGAAGGTCAGAATAATGCTTATTTTTCAATGAACAGAAACATACCTAGGCCCCAGAGTGTGACAACTAGGAGTTGTAACCGAGACTAAACACAAACAGGCGACTGATGTCAGAGTTGAGGATGATGAGAACAATGATAAAAGCAGTTAAGCAATGAGCCAAAGTGTCATTATTGAAAGGCTAGGAGGAACTAGAGTAGTCAACTCAAAGGTAATTCACAGGAGGCCAAAGTTAGGGAACTACTGGCCTACTGGGGGGTTCTTATATACTACTAGAGGTGGCTGTGCTGAGCATAGGGTTGTGAGTCATCATCAGGGGTAGTGTTCGGTCATGACTAGTCATGAGAGCGAAACTCAATGGTGCTAAGAATAGGAACAATAGAGGTAGCGCCTTGTGCAGCTCATTGTTGCTTATCAGCCAATGAGGTGGAGATGTGAGTCAGAGCTGTGCTCGGAAATGACTCTGGGCGGTGGAGTAGGTTTGATGGACGTGATAGCCATGAAACGGAGTGATGACATCACTGAGGCTGTGCAATGCTGTGCAAGGCAGTGCATGGCAATGAGATGGCAAATGAGAGTGGTGGATGTGTAATCCTGTGACAAGTGAGGCTGTGAATGGAATCTTGGTGACGTAACTTTGATGACAGAGTAGAAAGAAGTGGTCATGTCCATGATGTACGCATGCGATCATGACATTACCCCCCTCTTAGGTTGCACCGGAGCCTTGCAAGGATGCGAAGGGATTCCATCCGTAAAATTTGTTATAGGTCGAAACGGTAGTGATGCGAACGTAGCGGCGGCTAGTGGTTGGGGGGCAGATGGGTGATTGCGGTGGAAGATTTTGACGAGGTCTTGCACATATCTTAGTTCTCAACCCGGCAGCTATTGATCTTCAGAGATTGGGTAACCTTTCCAGTGGATGAGGTACCATAGAGTCGGCTCCCGTAGTTCGGCTTCGAGGATATGTTCCACCTCGTATTCATCTGCACCATCGATCTGGACTGGTGAGGTGGTTTCTGTTTACGACCTGGTATGGTGTCTTCCTTATGAGGGAAGAGGTGCGTGACGTGGAATGTGGGGTGAATGCAACAAAACTTGGGTGGTAGTTTCAGTTGATACATGAGGTTGGATAATCTCTTGACAATCGGATATGGGCCTAGTTGTTTATCTGCAGGCTTCTTGCTTGGGGCCGTTGTTGAGATATTTGCTGCGTCCAACCATATGAGGTCGCCTTCCTTGTATTCCGGTGTCTCCTCATGAAAGCGATTGTAGTATCGCTTCATTGTTTCTGCTGCCATCTGCAGCACTGCTTGTGTGACTTTTTGCACGTCGTGGATAGTGAATGACATGGATATACCACGGGCTTATTTTGGCAACCTGTACCCGCACCCGCGAGAACCCGTACCTGTAATGTGGATGCGGGTTCATGCGGGTTCAAAATATGTACTAAATAATACATTATTTTCAAGTTTAAGGTTGAAAATATTTCCTTCCTGAGCATTTCAGATGTCAAATATCACGTGGTCCGACAATTTCCGATGCATATTCCATCAAAATACGTGAGTTTCATGACCAGAAAAGCAAAATTACAGTGATAATTCAATATAGTTACTACGTACAGTTCGACCCATGTACCTGCGCTGCGGGTACGGGTTGTTGCTTGGGTCGAAATCTTCAACCTGTACCCGTACCGGCTCTTACCTGTACCCGCAACCCACATGGGTTCTAATACCCGTGTCATTCACTAGTCGTGGATTTCTTGCACCCGGTCGTTGACCAATGGGTGCTTATTTGGTGTGACTTGTGGGTTCATTGCCGGATGATACCCTTGTGCAGCGTAGAACAGCAAGTGTCATAGAGACAAGTGATGTTGGTTGTTGTATGCGAACTCTGCCATCGGTAGGTGGTTGTACCAATGGTCTTGTCTATAGTTGGTGAATACGCGCAGGTATTGCTCCAACTCTTGGTTGACTCGTTCCGTCTGCCCGTCTGTTTGTGGGTGATATGCTGTTGATAATGAGGACTTGATGCCCAACCTGTTATTGATCTCTTTCATGACCTGGGATGCGAACATTGATCCTCTGTCAGAGATTAGGCGTTTGGAGGTTCCGTGATGTCTCCAAACATGGTTGACGAATAGGTTGGCTGTGTCAAGTGCATCAACAATTTCTTCTGTCGGTATGAAGTGTGCTTCCTTTGTGAGACAATCCACCACTACTAGGATGGAGTTGTGTCCCTTCGATACCGGTAATTTGACAATGAAATCCGCTGTGACAACCTGCCATGGTCTGTCTGAGATTTCTGTAGGTTGAAGGAGCCCTGTTGGCTGCTTTGTAGTGTTTTTCTTGTGCGTGCACGTGTCACAACCGGCGACATAGCGCTCTATAAACCTTGTCATGCCCAGCCACCAGTAGTTGCGGCTAACCATCTCTTGGGTTTTCCATTGCCCAGGGTGTCCGGCTGCTGGTAGGTCGTGGTGTATTTTGACAATGTCCCATTGGATCTCTTCATCCTTGGATACATAGACTTTCCCGTTCCATAGGATAAACCCATTCTCTGTGTTTCACTCCTCTATCCCCTTAGATAGCTTCCGTGGTATGCTCTTTCCTTTGAGTGTGTTGAGTGTCATGACAACTTCATCGTCCATAGCCTTGGTGGTGCAAATGTGCCTGAGCAACGCCGATTGAAGCGAGACATCAACATGTCCCCTCTTGCTTGCTGCTGCGTGGAAATGGTTGGTATTGAGGACAATATCGGTGAGGGCCAATGCTATGCATGGCGCAAATGATTCCTTCTTTTTACAACAGTTCCTACATGAATCTCAGTTTATTTCATTGCCCCAAGTAAACAAAAACTATTTAAAAAGGAGGAATTGTTTGCGCCATGCATAGCATTGGCCCTCACTGATATTGACTCCATTCCAACCTTTCGAGAACCTGGCAAAAGACACGGCCAAAACTGGCAACAGTTTTCTGCCACTGCATGGGTTCATTCCAACCACTATATGAGTTCATTCCAACTGTTCGAGAACCTGGCAAAAAACATGGTAAAAACCTGGCGACATTCCAACCACCTGTATGAGTCTATTTCAAACCTCTTTGTGAACCTCATGATGGTCCCATGCCAAAGAGGCCACTGTATGAGTCCATTCTACATTTGCCTCAACCTGAGTTATCATCATTTCCTGCCGGATCTGCTTCTATGTCATTCACTGCAACTAACTTATATCACACTGTAGCAGAAACATAAATATCGGTGAGGGCCAATGCTATGCATGGCGCAAACGATTCCTTCTTTTTAAAACAGTTCCT
>ML170339.1:0-16831 GCA_004355085.1 Rickenella mellea | reverse complement strand
GAAGTATTTTCGTTAACAATACCATCCTACCATCCGCACGCAATCTGAGCCGAATGCCGCACACCTCCAAGATATGTGATCTTGAACGGTGTATGGATGCGCTGCTTATTGAATCACAGGAGTTGCCATTCAATCGAAATCGGGGAAGAGCTGAGTGGGGCAAGATCTTGAAAAGCGGCTGGCGAGAAGTCTATATCGTTTTGGCCGCATGTGTAACAAACATCTGTGATGGTCGCTGTAGTACTCCTCCCATCGGCTGCAGCGATGAGCGTCGTGATTAGCCGCGGGTTTCAGTTATTAAATTTCAAGTTTACGTACGTGTCCAAGCATTAATCTGCACGCCGCAAACACCGGTACTGTAAAGGGATTATTATAAGTTGTCGTCGGTTCGTGACTAGCAGAAGCGCGTACATACCCGAACCCAGCAGTCCAGTACGAGGAGATTGCAACGATGTGTTGGGAGGAATCCTGTCTTGTCCCGCAAAATCCAAAGCCTTCTGGATTGTACCAGGTCGCTATTCTTTTCGTGAGGAAGCTCTCATCTCGCTAAGAACAATACTCGACCATACCTCGACCATTGGCTTGGCGCTTGCTGGGAACTGCCGCTGCAGTTGCAGTGGATGCGAAAACGAGCGAACACAGTGCGATAAGTTGGACTGTCATTCGGACCATGGCCGGAATTTCGAGGTGATGAAGCGGTGATGAAGCCGAGAGGAGTGACCTGAAGAGACATTTCGGAGGACGTCCTCCTTATATATGCATCTTGAATCGGGTGCGGTGAGAAGCCCGTTGCGCACTCGTTTGCGGGACTTTCCCCTGGGAGGACATGATGCGACAGAGTCCTGGTCTCGACATCACCGCGATGATCCTAAGAGAAGATGAGTTCGTTGCAGCGGCCATGGTAAGCGATGAATAGGATTTTGATTTCATGCCTTGTGCGCTCACATCGGTGGTAAGAGCCTGCATGCTATTATTGTCCATCAATGCAATGCAAGTTTCTCCGGCTCATCATATACCTTGTTAAGTACCTGAAACGCCGGTTGCGTTGTGGATCAATTTTGACGTGCGGCGCCGATGAGTGTACAAAGCAACGAAGCATTTACCGCGAGGCACGAAGAGCTGGCAGTGATCGGATGATTGATTCCCGAAACTCCGATGATGGCATTTGTAACGGTGGAAGAAGCGTTGTTGGCATGTCTCCGATTTCGCTGTAACGTCTCAGCTGAAGAACATTCCAAAATTGAGGCCGAGATAACTAGCGGCAGACCTTGAAACGCCAATCGCGAAGGGTTGAAGAGCCTCCGTGATACTGGCGAGAACGCAAGACCATCAGCAGTCAGCTTACAGCTGAAGCGCTGTGGTCCACCTAAGACTGACGGCGGACGTCTCGACCATCGTATTAGATTTGTAGCCTTGTGCTCCTACTTGGTCGGCAACATGCGAAGCTGCAGCTAACGGGCGGAGTTAGAATTGCACCGAAAGTGTCGTACGTCATGCCTTCTGACCCACCACTTCGTTCACCGCACGCAATGTCTCTGCTGTTCAGTCTTTGATTGACAGTTGAAACCGATTTTAAATGCAGTTTTTCATGCGACCTGAAAGTGAGCCACCCACTGACCTTTCTCGTATCGCTCACGAAAGGAATGTCGCGTAACGTACTGTGCTCAGTATTGGTGCAGGAAATGAAGTTTTTGGGATTCCCATTGGTCTGTGGTGTCGTCCATGGTTCGTATTTTATTAGAGTCTTGACGCATGTAATGGCTTCGAGGAAGGGGTCGCTTCGTTTGGCACATTTACCACGGCGATGGAGAAGGAACGCAACAAGGTGCTCGCAAATACATGCTACAGGATGCAGTGGGTGAAATCAGACATGAAATTTAACTTCAAGGCACCCAAATAGTTAAAACGCTGGTGTCTCCTCGTAGAATTTCACGTTCACTGTGGTTCTATAGTCAGCAAATCAAGCCATCCTTTTGTGCGGGAGCTCATACTTGTATTGACGACTATTCCAGCGGTGCATGGAAATGAAGTGGGCTCTTAAATGCGGTAATAGAAGAAAGGCAACATACTCACAGCCTATTTGTCCTGACGTGTTACGTGCTCGATACACCGGGAACATTTTCCCTGGGACACATTGAGTAGCATTCCGTGCGTGTCAAAGTGAATTAAATTTTACCATTAAGACCCATCTCCTTCCGAGCCACACCATCGGTGTACAACATCTCAGCTTTCATCATAGACAACCACCGAGAACCAGGCATATCATGCTCTGTCGATGGAGCATTGGATGTGGCGAAAAAATTGAATGGACAGAAAATAGGACAGACTGCAATTAATCTTCGAAATTATCTTTCTGTCCAACGCAGTTTCAAATGCTAAATGGGCTGTGCACAGAGTTAATCTAGGGCGGCAAGGTCACTACTTATACCTCACATGTTTGGACGACTTGGTGCAATAACAAGCAGTCTTTTAGAATGGAAAGCCGGCATGAAATGATAACTAGACTCACAACCCATACGCCCAGCCGCGTTGCGAGCTCTGAAGCACATAGTTTTTTTCCCTGCAGAAGTGTAAATATTCAACGTCGTACCTCCGTCAACTTTAAAATCCCACCGTCAGGTTCTAGCATCTCCCGCGTTACGCCGTCGCTGTACAGAATCTCACCTTCCAGTAAAGGAAGCCATCTAGTGCCGGGAGTAACGTCACCTGTAGAAATCCTATCGTTAAACGCCATTTATGCAATGGTGCGTATACGTACTCCATGTAATTGTTGAAGTGACTTTCTTGTTCAGCGCGGATTCAAAGATTGTGTGCCCTAAATGTGGACAATTATCAACTAAATATGGATGGTTTACTAATTCACATACGCGTGGTAATCACTGGTACGCCGTTAAGAGAAGCAATTAGAACACACCGCGATAAAAAGTCGAATGGACATACGGCCTATGCGACCCGCCGAATTACGCACACGAAAACATTCATATGTATTCCCTGCCACATTGGTCAGTTATGTCGCGTCATACTTTATTTATTAGATAGACAGACCGTCGCCGCCTGTCTCCATCCGAACATTGCCATCTGTGTAGAGAACTTCATCTGTTATTATGGAGAGCCATCGCGCGCCGGGAGCATCATACACTGTCCAAAAGATCAGTTAGATCCCAATCGATGGACATATCCCTAACCTCGAGTAATGGTCGCCCAGATTTTCATATTCATATTCAACCCCAAAGTTGTGGCATCAGGGGGAGAGTTCTCAGTGTGGCCGATAATGACACCTGTGGACGGGGTAACTATTCCCTAAAATAAACAAATTTTGTTAGCGATTATATTGGTTGGGAGCGATGGAGCGTACTGTCTCTAAATTTTATCAATATTAGGAAAGGTAACTGGTCAATGGTTTGTGCGCGGCGAGCAACAGTCACGAACATACATTTATTAAGAAAGGAGGACAGAGGAGAGATGAATTAATAATTCACGATCGAAAGGATTCGCTTACATTCTGATGGGAAATAAATTCCGTCAGCTGATTATGTCCGATATGAATGTGATTTACCTGCATTTCAGCAAGTTCGCAGAGTTGGTTTTCAATGGTCGGCAAAGCCTTTTTAGCTGCGTCACCAATTTGTAACACGTCTGAATTGGAGAGTATTTTGAGAATCTCGAAAGCAGCTCTCATCTCGCTCCTGCGCTCCCATTTGTTGTGTGATAAAGAATTGCATGATGCGATCACCACATTCGGATTATTTGACCGCAGGAGTTCGAGGCGATCGATGACTGGAACGACGCATATGGCAGCGGCGACGCCTGGTCCCTGCCAATTATCAGTGACCGATACTACAAGTTCAGTGGCGGCGTCCTGGAGCTCCTTGCTGGGAGAATTAAGCAATCGAAACAGTGCAGCAAGAGCTCCTGAGCGAATTGCGGCCGCTTTCGCAGGTTCAGAGTTTGCCACAGCCTTATTAAGGAGCTTACACGCGTTGATTTGCATTGCTATATCCGAAGGCCAGAGTAATTTGACGAGCGTTGGAACAGTGCTCTTCTCAACAACAGTCGCCACATTTTCGTTGTTCTCGTCCATGCTGTGTAATGCCGTAAGGGCAGGGTTTAGGGTGTTGATGTCGTTGGAACGGAGAAGGGGGATGAGCGCCGACATGGCCAACGACTTGAGGTTCTTGTTCTTCAGGAGGGTGCCCGAATGTTCAGTCATCCGTTCTATGGCTCTCGCCGCTGAGATTTTGACTTCGTCGTCATGAGTACTGGTCAGACGGCGGAGAACCTTTCTGACAGCACTTTGGTCCACTGAAGGATAGGATGTTGTCGCCAGTTCATTCAGAGCCACAACCTGGACTTGATTGTGGATCGAATCGAGGAAAAGATCAAGGTTCTCGATGAGACTGGGCTGGAGAGCGGCTTGGAGATCCTCGATGTGTGTTTGCGGCCGCTCATCGTTTACCAATGCCGGTTCGAATGTCCACATTACATTTTCGTCTGTTGTGTCTTCCTCATGTTCCAACAAAGCGACCTGAGAGTAATACATGAGTACGGATGACACGAAAGAAAGTAGGATCATTACCGAGGCGCCATCGAGTCCGTGTTCGAGACCCCAACAAATATTCTTGTTGTCGGCTATGATACTATGTCGAAGGATCCGGACTTGAATGTTAGTCACAAATATAATAAACCAGGTGACATCCTACAAGTATGCATTTGCTTTCGAATTGACAGGCTCAATAACCCATTGTGCCTTCCTATCCCACGCACTAACGTACGCTTTGCCTGGCCGTCCGACTTGGTACGTGGTAGCGTACCGACCATGCACATAACTTTTGATCAGGTATTTCGCGTTCCGTGAGAGTTGCTCGATCTCCCACTGATGTCAGAAGGAATAAGGGTTAACGACGCAATCATCCGTCACAGACTAGAATTGGACTCACTATGTATGTCTGGTCGTCGTGGCTTCCAACCTTCAAATCGTCGCCCTCTCCTGATTCTGGCAGATGGACAGCGTTGCGATATCGTGCGTTTGTGATTGTGTACTTTCCTTGCATCGCAAGATGGTGACCACGAAAGAGAAAACAACTGAACGGGGAAGCGAAAAGAAGATTCGGTTGGAACATCGTGCTCCTCGGCGCCTAATTTCCTGATCTGGTTAATCGACTTAATGATGCTCGTCCTTTCTCGGCTGCGCGTCCTGAATATGTTCAGGTGAGTGGGTAATTGATGCATTGTCGTATCGGACGTTTGGTCAGTAAATCCGCGACGTACCCGCCATTTATTTGTCAGGTATGCTTCCTATCATTTCATCAATTACCGATGGTTGGCAATTCAGAGTCCCGATATGGGTTGACCGCTTCCATTTTTAGGCTCGTAGCTTCTCGACTGCGACTTGGGTCTTCAGTTGGCTTGGTGATGCATTGGAATTCGGACATAAAATATCATTATTTTGTCATTATCCTCAGATATAGTGAGGTCCAGTTCATGTTCTCCATTCCACAATGTAGAATACGTGAGACGTAAGATCGACGGCGGGTGGAGCACCTCATTTCATATATGCGCGTGGTCATAAGGTGATTTACATCATATTCGCCGCCACGCAGCCTGCGTAGGCAACATTCAAGCTTGCTAGCACGTGAAAAAACAAGAAGTAGCGGATTGTGAAAAGCAACCGCAATTCGTCAATGTGCCGCAAGCGAGAATTCAACTACTAAAGAACGCAATACAGCTGATAAACCCATTCAAAAACAATGTGAGGACGGCTTGTCCGTTGCCTTGTTGGTCGTCCTGCACGGTAATTGAGCATGAAAGCCACTGGCAGAATGGACAAAACGATACTCACCGAAGTGTTGTGCAAAGTTGCAATCCCGAAGGCGTTCGTGGCGTTTTTAAGCGTATTCAAGTCATTGATTATAAGGTCGCGAATTCCTCCGACAGGGAGGCCGAGCAAGGCTGCTTTTTTCGCCTCAAGGCTGCCGAGCGCGGTTGCGAACGGACCCTCAAGGTTTTTCGTAGCCGTCACTATTGCAGCGGATTGTGATTCCGTATAAGCGACAGACGCCTTGATTATGAAACTGTTATGGATTGTAATGCGAGAAGTCCCATAACCAACACGTACAGTGGCATCCGTAGTTCCCTTGTTAATGGCTGTACCGAGAGCTTTTGCTTTTGCCAAGATGTTCTGAAATTAGTAAAAACTTAATGTTGCTGTCCATTATGGATATTGGCAAAACTGACGTACATTGGCTTGAGGCAAGGTACCGCCTGTGCTTGGAAACGCTACACATGCGGTGTTAAAGTCGTTGATGGCTGTTCCCATGCCATTCACGTCCGCCAATACGGTCACGCCATCACGTTTGAAAGACGGCGAACCGATGGCGGCGGAGGCCACGACGACGAGAGTGAGCAGAGCGGATTGGAAGCGCATATTGAACAATATTGGTTGACTGTGTGCGAAAGAAGACCTGAAAAGATCGAATGATGTATTGGCAGCAGGGTAGGCTGGCTTTATAGGTATTGCGCTGCGTCGTGCGTTCGGGAAAGAATTGACGAAGATCGTATCATTCCCACTCCATGCCCAACCGGGTCAAGGAATGCAGAGTTCTACCGGACAGGTTTTTCGACAATGGGATGTCAATATCTTGAACCAAAGTGGGTGTGTGCACGATCCACGGATGAGATGCGCTGACGCAGGTCGAGGTTGTCGGTTGGTATGCGGATAAGGAGATATTTGTGACTTCGATCACAAATGTGGTGCGAAGAACGATGCGATGTTCGGTATTAGAAGATCCGAGGCTGTTTGCTAACGTAGACGATGTTCGAATAAAGCAGTGATATGAACAAATCCAACTTTCCAGCCCGGCGCGTAGCACGACCGGACGCCGAGAGGAACCTCGTGACATGTTTCCTTGCACTCGTCCGGGAGAAGAGTTGGCGGGGAAAGAGTAACGACAGCACTCTTTGAGACCTTCCAGTCAAGAGTGGGGCGGGAAAGAAGTGGTTTTGCAGCGAGATGTGGGCTTCATGACAAATAATACTACAGTGGGGATCCGCCTTTCCAATTTGGAACGAAAGATCGCTTCGAAAGAACAGTTCAGTTGGCGGGACGCATGAGTAGAACGAACTCGTTGGATCCGAGTCGGGGTGAAGTCTGAAAGCTTTGCAAAGAAAGTAGGACAATTCCGCAAGAACTCAAGTTAAATTTGAAACGGACGGATCCAGGCTGCAGTTAGCAATATATTTTGAGTGATAAATAATTGAAGTACTCTGAATCAGCATCGTCCCACCTATTGAAAGACGGAGATGCGTCTTAAATTTGCCATAAGACCAAGACACATTCATCGTTGTATGGCAGGTTGCCAAGCATCTCAGGTACTGTTCAACAGTATCCCGAACGGACTGAGTCATGCTCTCGTCGTTCAGATGATGGGTTTGTTCGAGAACACAGTGGATACCGTTTTCTATCCTGACCGTGCGGGACATGGCAAGTAAAAGCGCAAAGAAAGGATATATCACCAATATGCGAGTTGGTTGTGGGCGTGGAAGAACGTCTCCGTTTCCGCACGAGCGGCATCATCGATGATAGATTTCGAACAATGGCGAGCCTTCGTCGAAACGTCGAGACGTAATGAAGGCCAGCATTCACAATTGCTTGAAACAAAACGACGGAATTCACAGCGCGTCCGACCAAGTTCAGCAGTGCGGTCGTGGAGTTCTCCGTCTAAGCTTGTGATACCTCAACGGGAATGCACAGTGCCCGATGCAAGCTGATCATGACAGAAACAGCATCCTTGAGAATGTTCGGTCCAACTTCAGGTCAAGACTGGACGAATCGGCGAGAGAGGAAGACAGCAAATAGCATGGAAGTAGAGTGACGAAGAACTCAGGACAGTAGGAACAGAATAGCCAGTACGACCCATGCCAGAAAGTGATGAAAGGACGTAGTTGGGAGTTATGCTAGGCGAAGCAGCGGAATTGGACCAGATTCAGACAGAGAGCGTACGATAGATAATCTTGTTCATTTCCGAAACATAATAATGTCGATTACAACAGATCCAACCCGTCTTCCATAAGTTTAAAACACTACATCCCTGGCCAGTGATGCCCATTACGAATAAGCAGCGATGGCGGCAGCGAATGCGGCGTTGACTGTGTCGGCGATTTGGTTAGCGGTGTCGAGCAAGTCAGCCTGTAAGTTCCAGTGAACAAGCGTTAGTGGATTTGAAATAAGAGAGAGAGGAGACGGGAATTACGCACAGGAGAGATGGCAATCAAATCATTCTCGAAAGTCTGAGTATCGGCGCTGAGAGTCTTGAGATCGCTAAGTACGAGCGCGGCGAGGTTGCCAACGGGGAGGGCCTGGACGTTGGCTTTGACGGCGGTGATGTTTGTAAGGGCGCCGATGATGCCGTCTTCGAGATCTTGCACGGCGGTTAGAATCGCGTTGCCTTCATCCTCGGTTAAGGTGGGTGTTGCCTGGCGTCGAATCCCATTTAGATGTCAGTATGATCGAAGAGAATAGGAAACGCACGAGGACGTCGGTAGTTGCGCCTTTGACGGCGGTATCAAGCTTGACGGAATCGGTGTGGAGTGCCTAAGAAGAAGTCATGAATGGACTGTCAGTTCGAAGAATGTATGAGATATGGGGTTGGACACGTACGAGACCGTGGACAAGGGTGCTCGACACAGCGAAAGTGTTGATGTCCGCGTTCAACTTCGAAATGTTACCGGCGATGTAAGTGATATCGGTCAAGATTGTTGGCGCATCACGCTTCACGAATGTGAGAGCAACGGACGAGGTGGCAACGAGCGACAGAGTCAGAACGGAGGCAGCGAAGCGCATGGTGTGCAGAGAGCGTCTTTGTGGAGAGGAGCGAACGAGTGAAGGACCAAAAGGAACCTGGAATTCAAACTCTGCTGTGATCGGGACTCTTTATGCAGCGCGGGTGGAGCACCACGCGGATAATTAAAGAAGCAGTGTTTTGTTCTGAAATGGGGTTGATGTGGGGAAAGCTGGTAAGCGGTAAGGCATCCGCAGGTGTTCCATCAGTGACGGAGAAGGTGAATCACGCAATGTCGGCGAAGCTGGGTGAAAAGTGAACCGTAAGCCGGTCAACTAGAAGAAAATCATGGGCGTTTTACCAACATCAGATGACTACCGTAGAAGGCGATTTGAATGGCTCACGATGGAAGATCACGGACGAAGCACACCACATGGTTCGCATGGAACGTCCGAAAAAGTGGGGTGAAATTTTCGCGGCAAACAACGAGTGCCGTTGATCTCAAGGCAAGGCGACATACTTGTGTCAAAGACGCCAGAGTGGTAGGAGATTCGCAGTCGTTTCGTACTTCACTTGCTGTCGTTCACATCGTACGAGCATTCCAAGACAGACCGGGAGCTTTAAAATTTCGGGATGATGTTCCTTGGAGAGCCCAAGAAAACTGGTCCCATTTTATTCGTTCGGCCACTCAAGACGCGTAAGAATCACAAGCACCAGAACAATTATTCAGGTAAGCCGCCGGGAAAGATCCTTGAAACGAAGATGATGGTTGGGAATATACGATGAGGCTCATGAGAGTGTTTCAACACTTCAGGGCAGGTCGTGTTCCTTGCCACGTGACGGATCCAATCGGTCGGCGGAATTCGGCACCCCACAATTTTTGCCGACCATCACCTTCGACCACAAGACGAACGTTCCTGATCCTCAGCATCTCTGAAATGCACTGGGGCCTTCAGCAACCTCTTTGTGCCTTGTTGGATTACCATTAGCCCATTTTACCACCAAAGATATCATTCAACAGGTCCTACGATTTCAAAACAATGTGATGAGTGGATGAACAAACGGCGAGTAGCATCCCAAAACATTGCAACACATGGATGGTACCTCGTCATGGGCTGGACTCGATACAGGCACTGCGAGCCCAAGAAATACATGTGAGTGATGCGAGAAATCGTTTATTCATTCTTCCGACCCGTGGTGATCACAAACAAGGTGCTCACGACATGCAGACCGGTGCGGTGCAGGGCGGTTCCTTTCGGACCCGGGAATGGTGTCCTAACCGTGATGCGCAACTTCACCATGATTGGAATTGCTTGAGTCGGGTCTGAAACGAGTCTTTCGCCATTACCGTGAAGTCTACGTGATTTTGACCACAGGACCGTGGCGACATCCCACCAAATTTTCGTAGGAGAGAGCACTCTGGTGAATCCTGGGTTTCCTGTCGTCGTCCTGCTTGGATCATCTTATGCCAAGGCGTTATGGCGGGCTCCCACCGCACGTCATCCCGACGACGCTTCTCGAGAATATTCGCCCACGGCAGTCCGTTGCTTCAGTGTTGCTTCTTCATCATCTCGCTGGCGCTAATACCATCGGCCCCGCACTTCTGAGTCTATCGGACGCTGTCTCTTGTTCGATTTAGAAGTTCGTCCATTATCGTCCGAAAGATATTCATCTACTTGCCTACATTCGATCACGGATGCAAATCCGTCACAGACTCTTCTTCACGCTGCGAGGATGGCTTTCACGCTAACTTCTCAGCTACATGTGCACTATCTCTGTGTTCAAGCAGTTGACTTACAACTCTTATTTAACATGATGGTGGTGCAATCCTTACGTCTCATCGCCGGGGTCCAAGTCAACAACGCCGGGATTCCGTGCGACCCAAAGTTCAAATGCGACGAGAAATGCATTTTCGGCCGAACAATTCTCGTTTTGACAGACCATCATCTGCGTGTACTGTGCGTCTCGTACACAAAACGTTTTGAATTTCTTCTTCTTCCTGTAGATTCCTCGCGCTCTGCCGCTCCCCCTTCAGGTGTCTCAGATGATCTCTGCTTTGTCCTGCGGACGAAAATAGCAACGCAACGTGGGTGTCTATGACATCATCGCTTAATTTAGATTGGAGCCGAGGTATAAAATCTCCCTCGACGTTCTTATTCATCTGACCTTACGCTCTACTTGCCACTATGGCCGAAGTTGTATCCTCAAATTACGATGTGCTGTTGTATTTCGTTGCTATGTCAGTCCCGTATCTCTTGCTCAGATCTATGTGTCAGCTTACAGTGCCATCTTCAGCTTCGTTCCGCCAGTTCCCGTCTTTATGAGTACGTCCTGCTTCAGACCGCCGTCGCATCGTTGAATTCATGTTGGCTATTTACGTCTGGACGGTTAGAACGTGCATGCGGTGCTGGTGAGTTTTCGTCCAGTTGTGCTGCGATGGCTCCAGTCCTTGTCTCATGCTCGTCATGGTAGATCTCCTGATCAACATTCTTCTTTGGATCCTGGGTTGGATTCCCGGAGTGCTTCACGCATGGTACGTGGTGCATTTCTGTGTTTTCATTCCAATCTTTAGTCGCGGTTATGGCAGGTGGATCATTTCGAAAAGCGAAGGCGCTATGTAATCATGCGGCGTGGACGTCTCGGGCATCACGACGATCGAACCACATTTCTTTTTCTTGCAGTTACCGGAGCTAATGTAAAAGTCCACCTAAATTCGTACTTCGATTACTATTCTATATGTTGCTACCATTTGGAGAAGCCGCGGGTTCCATTCTATTTTAGCATGAATGCGGTCATCGGCCTCATGTCCTATTTTGTCTTTCTCGCTCTCGCATACCACGTCGCCAAAGCCATGCTATGTAATTGTCAAATATTTTCGGTCAACACCGTCCCATCCTTTGACGACGAGCGAGAGCTGTGCGCGACCTTACGTCATGCAGTGTGGGCATTTTCGGAACCGAATGGCGAGCGCAATGTGACTTGGCACTCTACCAGCGTGTACCATCCCTTCGTATCGCTGCGATAAGCCTCAAAACTGGTAACCTGAGCGTCACCTGGTCGCCTAGAGCTCAATAAGATGATATTCGAAGCTCTGCAGAAGTTTGCCCGGCCGCGGCGCTGGGTGAGTAATACACGGCCTCTGTTCCCTTGATGGTCTTCGATCTAACACTTGGCTCAGTCGATTTCAAGAATGGTAACTAAGCTCCCACCGGAGATCCTATGCTTGATTTTCGAGATGGCTTTAGCTGACCAATCGGTGTCGATCATGTCCAGGAGAAGACCTTGGGCCGATTCGGAAGGGTCCTCCCACTGTGAAACCCGGGGAGCATGAGAACCACGCCGCAAGAGGTGGGTTAGACGCCTCCACGCTTTTACCGTAGGAAGTATGTATGAATTAGTCCCCGGTGTATTTCGTATGATATATCAGACCTTTTGGTCATCCCTTTAATGCATGAAATTTCAACCACAAATTCACGGATTCGTGCAGCAAGTTTTCATACATTTTTTCATGTGTTCACCGGTTGCTGTTTCATACTACATCAGGATGATAAACGACTTGTCTATTATTCTTCATGTACATGTACCCCATTAAATTAATTAGCATATGCAACCGTAGACTGCTGGCGCCGCCGCCGCCCCACTCTCCATGCTTGACGATTCCTTGACGTAGTTTCGTGGTATCGAATGTCGGCGCCAGTACCGTCGCGTCAGAAATCACGAATCTGGCATGCACAGTATATAATATATATAATGAGTTGACATTGGACATGGTGGCGCACTCCGTGTTGACGTCGCGTTTGCGATCGCATAAGATCTAGAAATCTGTTCGAAAGAGTCCGTCGATTGTTGTTGAAATTGAGCAAGCTGGCAGCTCACCATTCACTGACAAACTCTGCGTTTGCCATCGGCCCACTTCGATCAATAATGCCCCAGAGCCCACTAGGAGTTTTCACGCGCCCAATGACACACTGAACAGACGCCAAATCCACCACTTCCACGTCACCCATATCTTTATAATACCTCATGCCATCGATGTTCACGATATCGGCTTTCGCGCGTTGGATGGCGGCAAGAAAGAGTGTGACCGGTTGTTCGAGTTTGATGTCGTTCGAGGGCTCTAAGCGGAGCACGATGATGCGATGTAATTGTCCGAAGAAATTTTGAACCTCGAAATGTGCCTCTAGTCGTCTGTTTCTGGCGTGAGTGTCAACCAGCAACTGGTACTATGTCCAAGATGTCCAATAGTGTCAATGGTGGTGTAGACGAGGCAAAGAATAACTTGAAACAACTCACTCTGACAAACGACGCGTCTCGGTTGCCTTCTCTTAATGGTACCAATTCCCGTGCGTGCATAGTATCGCCTCCGTCTATACGCCGAACCTTACCCCATTGTTCGATGGCATCAACCGGAACGACTTTTTTGGCCACCGAGATTGACACATTAAAACGGGTCGCAAGACACGCGGCGACCTTGTGATGTAGTCTCGGAACCTCATTCAATGCCTGCCAAGTTTTCGGCGGCATGAGAACACATTTGGGATCTTTCGGTACGTCATGGTGAGTAAGTCACCCATAAAACCAAAGAACATGTCACTCACAAGCCTCGCAGACGTATTCACCTTTCTTCACATCACTAGCTTGCGGTGACAGTGCTAGGTGAGTACCCAAGTTGTACACCAGCTTAACTTGTGATAATTGGGCCTTCTCCTCCACGTAGGTGTCCATGCTTGCGAAAGGGAACCGTCGACTTCGAATGGCGGGACGAAGAGAACCACAGTACCGTTCCATCACGAATGCCCAGGCAGTCCAGACCGGTCCAGATGTCTCGATGCTGTCAGCAATATGTAGAAGGCCATGTACTGTAACAGGACATGTCGATAGCCGTTCAGGATCTGACTTGTAATATAAACTAAGGTTTGATCAGCATTCGAGAAAAAGTACGACAATGGTAGGTGATTCAAACCTTTCAAATTCCGTAACCCACTCCCTAAATCCTGTTCGGAGTTGTGCAACCTCATTCGACGAGATTTCGAATTGAAGGCAAATGTGTATTAGCTTCACGAGCTTGAGAAAATGCTTGTAATACGCTGCATTTTGAAATCGACGATGCAACAGCGCTGGCGCCAGGTAAAGGCTCCAGAAAGACCAGGTTTCCGCCGTAAAGTAATGCTTTTCCTTCGCGATGTTGGGAACTCGCGCGCCGAATGCTGATGGTACTGTTTTTCCCGATTCTGCAGTTGCAACACCAATTGCTTCCCATACAGATTGCTGCAGGAAATAGTCGTCGTCGAGTGGAACTTCTTTGAAATTTCCTGTGAAAAGAAGCACCAGATTTGGGATAAGATTTAACCAAATCAAATGCATAAAGTCGTAAGGGAATGAATGCGGAAATGACAACGACGAAAGCGAGCTGAGAAGGGGGATTCCGTTGATGCCGTACTCTTTGCTCAGAGCAGTCTCAGTGGTGGTGTTCCGTGCAAACTGGACCTCATTAGCCATCCTCATAAATTCAGCATGAGTCCTGAGGGGTAAGTCATCGCCTGAATAGATTGGTGGTCCAGGTGCGTTTGGAAATTTGCGGCGGTCCAAAGGTACGTAATAGGTTTTAGACGCCGAACCCTCGAGGCGAACGGCGGGAATGTTGCACATTCGGCAAGGATGCATGCCGTTATGCCCTTTTATTCTCATCACCATCGACATCGCGGGCATGTCCCCAAAAACCAAGATGAAGTACGCATGAAGAACAAACAGAGCCACGGTAAGCGCGTCGAATGCCTTTACGCCGTACTCCAACTCAATCATCTCCTCAAATGCGGGATAAAGGAACGAGTCGAAATCCCATGGTTTCTTCGGACCAGGAATGACGCCAAGGGAGATAACATTCGATTGTTGGAACCTGACCTCAGGTGGAAGGTTGTAATTCACTACCAGGAGCGGCCAAGCTGTTTGCTTCCGGCTTTTGAAGGGACCAAAGCCGTCGGTGGTCAGACCAAGGGCAATGTCGCGTGAGTCTGAAAAAAAATTGTGGCCTTGAACCTCGTTGTTGATGGACACGCGTTTCTGGAGCAGCAAACGGTAATGACTCCCGTCGAAGACATCAGTGGTGACACCGGGCGTATGTGAATGTTCATGGGCTCGATATCGCATCATCGTCGCGTACTGCTCATTAGCGCAGAGAGCTTGGAGTCGAGGAATCATTGGAAGGTACGAGAACTGTTTTCGCGCCTTTCCCTCATTATTCCGACGTGTTTCCTTGCAATTCGGACATGCTTCAAGATCTTCGTACGGCCCCACAAAACAAACACAACTGTTTACGCAACAGTCGTATTCGACACGTTGGAACCCTGACAAGAATGCGACACGTCGCTTTACGCGCTGCAGTGTGTCAAGCGAGGAGTTCGGAAACGCGAAACGCAGTTTTTCAAAGGTATTGTCGCTAAGGTATTGGTCGACTCTGAGTGCAAACGCTCGAAGCACTGCAAGGTCCTCTTGATCAAGGTGTTCTATTCCACGGAGCCAACTCAATTCGCGTTTGCAAATTACGTGAGTGGTACGCACTTGTTTGTCGACTTTCAATCTCAAAATTCTCTCCAAGTAAATCGGCCAGACTCAGGCCATGTTCACCCAGTTCCATGTCAGTCTCCGTCCAGAATGCCGCTTCATCCTCCTCTTCCTCATAGTGCCGACTCCCATGGTCTTCGAGCTCAGAATCTCCATCGTCGGGGCTCTCCGAGTCCTCTTCTTCGGACTCGGACTCGCTGTCAAGTGGGGCATTGGGCCGACTCCATCTCTCCTGCTCGGCGACTCTCGCAGCAATCCGAGCTGAGTGCCGGTTATCCATGGGCTCTGTTCCCTCGTTTTCGCCGCTCTCTGGACCACTGTCTAAACCACCTGTATCATCAAGAGTGTGTCCGGCTAGGTCAAGTTCATCCTCGTTCAAGCTTCCGTTGCGGTCGTTGGTCGTACCCAGGTCTGGCTCATTTCCGATGGAGTGAGAGGCTGGGATAGCCTGAGTGGATGTTTTCTTCCTCTTGCTCTTTTGCATGGTGGATTTTGATTTAATTGTTTGGGATGTACCAAGAAGAAATTCTTTGTCGGCAAGAAATCTGGCAGCAATGCGTTTCGGTCCTTTCCCCCTCAAGTGCTTGCGTTCTGTGGTCTTCGTGACAATCTTTCCACACCCGCAGCCACACTTCGAACGTGTATGAGATTCTTCCATAGGTCTATGCTGGGTATGAGGTTGGAGAGGCGCGGTTATTGCACTGAAACATCCGAATTTCTGATTCACCCCCTTTGTGATCACGTGTTGCGTCGCGTCCTGTCTGTTATCGCGGTCATGCGGTATCGCGAGTCATGCGGTATATGTGGACTTGCGGAGTTTTTCAACCGAACCAAACCATCTTGAACTTCAACCACCACCATGGCCCGCACTGGCACACTGCGCATGTCTCCCCCAGCCAAAGCCCAAGCAGCGAAAGCCAAGAAGTCTGCATCTAACAATGAGAACCAAACGACAGCTTCCGGCAATGTCTCTACCGCAAAGCAAGGCCGCGGCCGCAAAGGCACTGTCAACACTGTCAACGGTGATGGTGAGATCGCGACTCAGTACCTCTTCATGCGCTAAATCTCTTCCTCAGCCATGCAAGTCTTCACTGCAATCACCAATGAAGCTACCGCCGCTGCCAACGGTACCGCCCCTCAAGTGTCGATCCCTACTCCGGACGCGCCGACTCAAGCAAACGGAGGTACGCATCGTTATTTATCACATATACATTTTCATTCCTGATGTGCGAGATCGTGAAGGTGGACCTGGTGCAGTTGGTGCAACTGCCCCCGCTGCTAACCAAGGTAAATTTTGTTTCCTGTTATCTCCATCAGGTTGCTCCATTTCTTATGTTGTCCCACAAGCGGCGGGTTCAGACATAGATCCCGAATTGCTCGCCAACTCTATCCAGACCCTCCAAGGTAACAGTACATCAGTTTAACGAAATATTTGGCTGATGTGATCTCATTAGACGAGCTTCGCGAGGCTAGGGCTGCTCTCGCCGTAGCCA
>ML170337.1:0-18836 GCA_004355085.1 Rickenella mellea | reverse complement strand
GCATCTGGAAGGCACCCAAAAGGTACCCACCCATACCAGGATAACCATGGTAGAAAATGGCTGGGCAAACGCAACCATGGTCGCATAGCTAAAGGCTTATTATGGTACTACCATGGTGACGTCCAGCATTGAACCCGTGCCGATGGCACGATCAGGTTGTTTTCGGTGTACTGTAGTCATCACGTTTCACTAAGATCGATCGATTGAGACTTTCAACTACGACAGATAATATTCAAATTAAAAAGATGACCAGGGATTCCACAAATCCACCTCAAGCCTTTGACTTTGATGACGCATTCTCCCTCCTTCTCTTTCCCGCACCCGGCGCAGGGCTTGGGCTGCTGTCCCAATCAGAGAAACTCGATCCCAGCTTCCGTTTACCGAGTGTGCGACCTGCATAAATATTGTTAGCCAAACAGTGAGATCGTCCCGAATAAATAAATACTCACTGGCACCTATCGTGTTGGGAGTCGATGGCTCCGCACGCGCAAGGAAAGTGAGATTCTCGACCTCGACCACAAACTGCCATTCTGCGGATGAGCCAGGAGGAATGGTGGCGGGAGACGAAGGGTGCGGTTTGGTGTTCTGGGAAGGACCTGGCGCAGGCACATCGGTGACGTCGGGATTAACGGTTGAGTCGTTGTTCTCGGTCGGCTCGTTAGACTTCGGTTTGATGATGCGCGTAAGAAAGCCAGAAAACGATATGATGCTACCTCGGTGTGGCATCGGCTTCTTTCGGTCCTTATACCTAGGTGAGTCAGGAATGCTGGCAAGGATTGGGAGGCGGATTGACGACTGCTCCATGGGTATCCATTGTTCGGGATTCAGCTTAAATGTCAATTCCCCATCCGTATCCTTGACAGTTCCTGACACGCTGACCCACGGGAGTCGCCTGGGATCCACAGCCGCTTTGTCAGTGACCAGAATCAACTGTGATGTAGGGCAGTGTTAGATATGGTCATGGTTAGTGAAATATGTTGAAACATACCCATGTTATATCTCCGAGTATATCATAATCATCCTCACCCAAACTAAGTGAAGCAATCTTAGCGTCTGGTTGAGCCTTTGTGAACTAACAGAATATTTGAGTTAGTGGTGAATGAAAAGGAAGGATGACTTGAGCGGCGTACTATCGCTTGCACGAAACAAATTGAAACTTGTTCGAAATTGATGTTGTTCGCATTGTAGTATCGGAATCCGCCTGAAATTTCGCCATATGCACCCAAGAAAAGTTCCACGTCAAGTAAAATGGATCTGCACGATCTGTTAGCCATGGGAATACGACTCAGGAATTGCAAGACGTACTTTGGTTTATCCTTCGCATCAATCTGTCTTGGGTTTCCGATGAGTGCAAGAGCGGTAAGTTGAACGCTGGACATTGCAGTGCAGAAATGAAGTCGTCAGGTCAGGTCAGTGCTATGAAAGCGTTGGCATGGTCGACAATTTATACCTCACCTTGGCGAAGGCCATGGAATCACGGAGAACCTTCCAAGCGCATCGGTCGGAGCCCAACGTTGCTGGTGTTTCTCGAATATTCCAAGTGGCGGCGACTCGGCGACGGGCACGGTGCCGACAGTTGTTGAACGTCAGGCTAAAAAGTGGTTGCCTAAACGGGAAGATCAAGGCCGCGCGCGCTACGGCATTAGTCACGTGATGAGGCTAAGCCCCACCTTCGTCTCCATCTGCTGATTGGGGGATCATTTTCTAAGGTCTGAAAAAATTTACAGTTACTCTTATACATGTGCATGTAAGTTTCAAGGCCAAAAATTATACGTCCCACCATTTTTCATTGCGTTGTTTAAGTTACTTCATACCTGTGACTCTGGTACTGACTTCCCACGCCACACTCGCGCCCTCACAACACACGCCAACTTTCGAGTTCGACCGCGCGCGTCATTCAAGAACTTCGAGATGTCCGCGCAAGCTACACTGCCGAATGACTTGCAGGTCGCTGCCAGGCGGGGGCTCCAGCGTGAGAGCAGCTGGAGCCATCTGATTTCGGCCCGATCCAGACATGGATCCCAGATGGCCGGTCTCAGCTGAATTTCAGATCTGTGCAGTGTCGAGAGCAGATGGGATTGACATGGCTCTCATATTGCTCGTTCCAGCTACAGCCAGGGTGGTGCTGAGTCCGCGATGAAATACTCGATTTGCCGAATCTGTAAACATTGTCACAAAGTGTGACTTGGACATCACACAACATTCGTTTGGATTACCAGGGACGAACGAAGCATCGAAAAATGCCAGAGATATTTAGGTGCAATGCATGAATGGTCTAGTCAACGAAAAAAATATGATACAGTACATTTCTTAGCTAACATAGTCTTAAAATGGAAATTGTTGCGGAATTAGCACATTGACATCCATACTAAGTTGAAATTGTCGACATGCTTGTTTCGATGCCATAATAATAATGTCACACACCTATTCAATCCAGCAATACCTCGCTGTACACAATGTTAGGTGTTGCGCAAGTAGTTGAGTCTTCCGGAAATAGAACTTTGATCCTTTGTGAAGAAGTTGCCCTTGATAAAGCAACATATAATTGACCATGCGTGAACACGGGAATGCGAAAGTCGAGCCCAATAAACTTTACAGACTGGCCCTGTGCCTTATTGATGGACAGTGCGAATGCCAGCCGGACTGGAAACTGACGCCGTCGAAGAGTGAAGCTGAAACCTGTACTGTTGTTCGAGCAAAGGAATGTGATGCGTGGAATCAATGCGATTTTGCCATCGTGATCTCCGCCAATCAGCTGGACTTCCAACACTCTGTTTGACATGCGTAGCAAAATCATGCGAGTGCCATTGCAAAGACCTCTGGATGGGGCCAAGTTCCTGAGAAGAATAAGTGGACAACCGGGTTTCAGGTGCAATTCACCTGGTGGGACGCCGGACGCATTAAGTGACCGTAAAAACTCAACTGGATATGGGGCATTTTCCAAATCCTCATCTGCCCCTTGCTCCAAAACCACAGAGTCAGCACTTGTGAAAACTCTTTCTTCACCCGGAAGTTGTGCAAGGACAATTGAATTGATATCGTTGACGTCGTCGTTGCGAGCCGATAAGATCATGCGGTGGAGGAAGTAATCTGATGGGGGTTGTCCATTCTGAAGGCCATTGTATATGGCGTTTATTAGAGACGCAAGATCTGTGCACCGCATGTGTGGTGGTAGGAGAACCGTACCATCATCTTGCGTGATTCGGCCATGCCCCACATCAAGAAGCCATGATGCAAACTGTGCTGAGTCAGCGTTGGCCTCCAGACGCATGTTCTGCGTGAGATGGAGAGGTTCAACGGAATCCCAGAGGGGTGATCGCTGTATGCAGGCGGCAACTATCTCTTCTCGTGTGCCTTTGACAACAACAGGTAAAATTTGCTGAAAATCACCGCCAAAAACCACTGTGATACCTCCAAACGGACGTTCATCATTGCGAATATCCCAACAGGTACGATCCACAGCTTCTGGACCAAACCGATGTTGCATGGGAACCTCATCCCAAATGATAATTCTCACTTGTCGGATGAGCTGCGCAAGGAAACTTTGCTTAGGGATCGAACATGTTGACTCATCAGAAATATTCTCAACGGGAATTTTGAACATGGAGTGTGAGGTTCGTCCACCGCGAAGCAGAAGTGCAGCAATGCCGGAAGATGCGACACATAAAACAATCCAACCTTCACTCCTGATTTTGTGGCAGATGGTGTTGTAAACAAATGTTTTTCCTGTGCCAGCTGGTCCATTGAGGAAGAAAACACCACCTCGTTGAGTTTCCACAGCTTCAATAATTTTTTGGTAAGCAGCAGACTGCTCCAAATTGAGGTTGGGAAGTCGAGCGAGAAGGGCGTTCCTTTCTTGGACGCGATCATAACTGAGATGCTCGGCGATGAGGTGATTTTCGACTTGTTCCTCCCAATTGATCTGCGGTAATGGCATCTCTGGAAAGTCAGCCAATGTTCATCGGGATTCCTGAAGTACTTTCTGTAGGAGATAGAGTCCGAAGTCATAGGTTTCCTCTGGAGTTGGATGCTGACGTCCAAAAGCACGAAGTCGAGGCAGTAAATCATCGCAAATACCGTGGCGGAATTCCATCCAAAGTCTCTCGGGACGTGATGGGGAGCAGAAAAGGAGCATGGTCGCGAAGAGATTTCGCAGTCGTGTGCCTGTTTGCATTTCTGCTGCCTCCTGAAGACACTGTCGCCACTCGCCATCATCCTCAAGTAATCCTCGTGCAAGACATGCATCTCGGAATGTGGCATGTAAAACTCCATCCACCGTCCTGAGATCGGCAAATGAAGTTGGACCTTTTACGACTGAGAGGAGAGTACGGAGATAAAACCTTTCGCCTCCAGTTGGTGGGACAAAATACATGCGACCCAATGCGAATCCTTTTTTACGTATATCCCAAAATCGAACGCCATCATCTGCAACCTTGAGAACGAATGCCTGCGGGAACTCTTGATAAGTTATTCTTCGTGCCATTTCACCGATTGGACCTGGATCAGCATTGGCATTAAAAAATGCCGTCAGGCTTGTCGTCTCCGCTCCTGCACGCTGCAACACCTCTTCGGGATCCTCTTCAGGATCAAATGTCACCATATGTTGTCCAGGAAGATGTACTTGTAGCCTGATAACATTCGGAACAATGGCATGAAGATCGAAATGAAATATACGCCAAGTTGCTTCGGCTGCCGAGACATATTGGGCATCAATAAAACGCTTGATCTCATTTCGTCGGTCGACCTCCAAGGTGGCGCAATCGGGACCTTTGTAAACATACTTGTGGACATACTTCAATGAACCAAAAGATACGCAACATTCACAATTAATGTGACAGTCGAACTTCGCAGAGAGGTATGGATTGTATGGAACGATCCACCTGTTGTCCACCATGTGTCCCCGAACTTCGTATGCGGTCCCATCATTGGGTCGGTAGTAAAGGGGATAGCCCTCTTCATCCATGGTTGTTTCATCTTGGAATGCTTTCGGATAGCGTTTTGTGCACACTCCATTCTCCATGCATGGTGCATTGGGATTTGCGGCACCACACGGACCGTGAACCATGCACTTTTTCACGGTCTCAAAAAGCAGAGGTTCGGTTACAGGATCTGGCCAATGCGCAGATATGCAAAGGTTGACATCCTCGGGTCGGCGGAGCTTATACGGCCGATCCAGGAATATCAAGAGGTGCATGTGAGGAAGCCCTCGCTTCTGAAACTCAATGGACAGTACATGAGCAACACATCGACCAAATATTCCATTCTGGAGTATGTCTTCCAATAGTGCCTTTCGCTTCATCTGGAAGACGCGGGCAACCAGGTCAGGCTGGTCTTCGGCTGACTGACCAGGTAGCAGTGCTTCCTGAATCTCGCGCCAGTGCGGATTTGCAGTCATTGTGATGAAAAGATCGACTTTCTTGTAGTAGCGACCAACAGCCATTGAATCTTGGTATAACTGCTGCATATGTCGAGGACCACCAATGTAAGATGACGGCAAAATTATCCGTTGGCCGAGTTCGTTTAAATCAATGACACCATCAGCAGTGGCAATGGCATCCTCGAGACCACTATAAAGGGAAGCCCGAATTTGATTTTGATTCTTAAGGAGATAATTGAGCCTATTCTGATCCGCGGAAGCCCACATGTCCACCAAGTACTGCTGGAAAAGACGTCCGCCCCTTAGAATCGTTGGGAATGTGTTCTCTCGATGCTGAATACAGTATGCATAAAACCGAGTTTGTGACAGGCGTCTGGGCTGCTGTCCGGCGGATACGTGCTGTCGTAGCTCCCAAGACCATCCATCTTCACCATGCGGAAAAAGCAAGACATAATGTAACGGGGCGTAGGCGGGATGACCATCGTGAACTCGCCTCAGAGGACCATCTCTCTGACGAAGCACTATGTCTCGACTCTCCGAAGGTTGTGCACCATTTCCTGGTAAGATCACGGCAAGCTCCTCAGCGGTGGGGAGATTATATCGGCGACGGTCTCGGGAATTGTCAACACGAAGATTAATGGAAATATCCTCAACACCATCATGCTCACTGAGGATCTCATGCGCATGCTTATAGATACCTGCATAGAAATGATGCCGCTCGAGCATGTGTTGAAGCAGCTCCATGGTATCACGACGCAAGTTACTGTTACGTTGCATACGCTGATCTAACACAGCTCGGGGATCATATATATACAACTGGGCATAGGCAGGCGACCTTCCTTCTGCAGGGAGTAATGATCCAATACGATGACAAAGCTCACCATGGATCCAAAATACATATGGTCCCCGACCATTGTTAATGGATTCGTCGATCGCAACTCCCAGGGAAGTGAATGCCAGAGCGGCATTATATTGACGTATGTTCTCGCGGAACTCTTGAGATTGTGGTGTTTCTCCCGAGAGGAGTTGCTGCAATGCATAAGGTGGATCTACAGCGGGAGGGAGCCGGACCTGACCATGATTACAACACATTCCGAAGCACGGTAATTGTGCGGTTGAATTTTTGATCGCCTCTTGAGCCCAATGGAGAGCCCCGCAATGATGGCAGACAATGTCCATAGGTCCCAAGTAGTGACGGGCAGGCGGCTCGCGATAAGGTTGCCTTGCAGCCGGCAAAAGGGTTGCACGCTGTCGCGCACGTCTTCGATTTTGCTGTCGTTGAGGAGCGGGACTTGGCTGTCTTTCCACTGCTCCATCTTCCAGCGCAATACCTCTTGCGAGTGGTGGCGTTGGCGGCGGTGGCGGTGGCGGTTGGGGATTGTTCAGGTTTTCGGGTGGATTGTGGTGCGCGTGATCAGCTGGGTCTGGATGTGGAGGGGCTGTGAAATGATAAAATGAAATCAGAGGATGCCGAGAATGAAATATTACAGATGTGGAACAGTACCTGGATGTCCTGCAACAACCGTCACACCTCGGCCTCGACCTATATTATTCCCTGCAGCCCTTTCAGCACGTTCTCTTGCACGCCGATCCCGCTGTGCAATCGACCTTCTATTAAGTGCCGATGATGCCGCTGCCGTCGATTGCTGCCGTGTCCGAGTCCTGCGCGGACTTCTTGTACTGGACGAAGGATTGGGTTCGGCATGCTGGACCTGCCGTGGTTGACCTGTGGCGTTTGTGCTCGAGCGCATGCTATCATACCCTGTAATAACAGATATTTTAGTGTTAGACTTTGCATGCAGTAAAATTTTACTTACGGGATGGTGCCAAAACAGTTTCATCCGCATTGGTGGCAGCCGCTCGTTGAGTTTGCGGCGGTGCTGGTAATATGGCAGTTGTGTTGAGTCTTTGCCTATTTGCGGTTGTCGACGTGGGCGGGAGTGGGACGGTACATGTGACGATGGCGGTGTTGCCAGTTGCAGTTGTTGAGCGTCGTGTTCTTCCCTCATTTGCTGATGCTCAGGCTCGACTCGGAGGCGTTGGAAGCCTCTCCTAGCTTCAAACGGCGGAGCAGGGAGATCAATTGGCTGCTGATCTGAGTAATTCAACTGAGATAAATTCAGAGTTAAGGCAATTCATGTGCACTCACTTGGTTCAAAGGATTGTCGCGCTGAGGTATTTTCCTCATTGCGAGGGCGGCGTCGGCGCGAAGGAGTGGCTGGGGTGGTTTGTCGTAACCTCTGCCGACCGGCTGCCCGAGCCCTTTCCGGTGTTGTCGGTCCATTTGGTAAACTGTGTGCTCCTTGTCCTTGGGTTGCTGCGTTGAGTGAGAGCGGCGTGAATGGAACACGTTGGAACGTGTTGCTTGTGTTGAAAGGTAGACGCTGGCGTGGGCTTCCATCGTTCTCAGACTCCTGGATAGCACGCCGGGTGTTACGAATGCGCTGGCGATGAGGTGTCTCGGGTGTTTTGTGGAGCTCGTCGTCTGGATGTGGAGGTGGCCTTCGCGGATACATAAAATCAGTTACCGCGACGTACAGCAAACCTTGGACAGATCTTACATCTGGAGTTATGTGTCAGGCATTAAGTCGTAAGCGATGATCGTGTACAGGTGTAAGGAAAGACAGAGTAACAGATTATAGTCGGGGATACATGTTCTAGAGATTTCGGCGGTGACAGGTTACGCGTCAGCCAATCAGAATGCTTCTTTGTCTCTTCATGTTTACGTAATCAACCTCTTTTATAATAGAGATGTTGTTGATGTACTGTTGTCTTGTTCCGCATATTATTTACGACAGTTTGCTTCGCCGTACATCGGTCTGTCTGGTAAACTATGACGGTCCGTCTCGGACAAAAATCACGGTTTGTTTTTGTTTTCATAATTTTGATTTTGAACGAGGAACGCCAGGAATCCTGTTGATTCCTGGTGATTCCTGGTGATTCCTGACGTTCCTGACATTCCTGGGAATTCACGGGGCACACGATCGGGCATGCAGGCTTTTTGCTTTTCTAAACTCATACTTTTGTTTTACGTTCGCGTAGTTTCAAATTCAGCGAGAGAAAAATAGTTTTCAGTTTCAACACTTTTCTTTCAATGTAACAATTATATTTTTGGATAGAACACATTTCCATTTCCGTGAACAGGATTTGGGAAGAAGCTCTGAGTCACGGCATCTCGTTCTGTGGAACACGGGCTTCTTGATCAAGAACAACAACAACTGTGCCCCTCGCACCCGATTGCCCAGGTCTTCAAATACCATTTAAATATAATCGAGACAGCAAGCTTGTTCGCATTGAGTCATTGCGCGGGGATTGCCTTCTATGCCGAGCTTGATCCGCGGCACGCCATTGCTGAGATCATGTTTTCGAGAACCCACCCTACATTGCTGATGTTCTTACTTGGCTCTGTTCAACTCAAAACCGATAATTCTTGTGATGTCGAAGCTACAGAAATACAACGAGATGTTTCAAAATGTAAATACATTGAGGAAAAATGAAACTGTACCATCCGAAATGAAAATTGTGCGACTTCAAAATTAAATTTGCCAAAGCAAAATTGAACTGAACAAATGAAAACTGAATTTTAAGAGATGAAATTCGAAACCATGAACAAAGGAAATGAAAAATGGTTCACTCAAAAGTAAAACAGCACGCATTGAGATTGAAAAGAAGCACAATCATCGGGAATCCTGAGGATTCCTGATGAATTCCTGACATTCCTGACAGAATTCTGTCAGGAATGTCAGGATTATCCTGATTCCCGACATTCCTGACACATTCCTGACACGATTCTGTCAGGAATGTCAGGAATCCTGAGGAATCCTGAAGATTCCCACTTCAAAATCAAAATATTCAAAACCAAAACCAAGAATCAGTGTATTTTGTCCGGGGCGGACTGTCATAGGTAAACGGCGGACGGTTGCTTCTCGTTTATCACCTGGTATATGGCAGTACTTGCAATTCAGAACAAGCTGCCGATGTCGAAGTGGCGGGACACAACCAAGACTCATCGTCTTCAAACAATATGATGAGTCAGTATTGGCTGCAATTTCTACGGACACGGGCTAAAGCAGGAATCATGATTTCGAAGAGAGCTTTCATTCCTAAGCTTCAACATACATGCACTGGACGACAAACAATATCACAGGAGGTGTCAGTGAATATTATGTCAAGTGTCGAATATACTCTACTGAACAATTCTCCGCCGAAATAGCATCCTGGCTTTGGGATCTGGCAAGGTATTGGCGAAGATTCCAGTGTCCAAGGGTCTAATACCATCAATTTCCATTCTGAAGTCATAGGTTAGTAAGACGTGAGCGAGCATGGCCTTCAATTCGTTGGCTGCGAAGAATCGTCCTGGACTAACGAATTAGTTAGCTACCACGTTTTTGAGTGATTAGAAGAGGCTATAGCCACCATGCGTGACGTCCATGTCCGAAGGAAAGGTAATCATGGGACGTCGAGACCATTTGGTGTTTTAGATTTTCACCATCCTGTTCTCGAAACCCTGAAAAACGGAATCCATCAAAAGTATTGGCGTTCTCATAGACACCTTTGTCGTGGTGGATGGCGCCTGCGGCGGCGGAGACCATTGTGCCTTTTGGTATGAATGTACCATCGGAGAACGTATAATCTTGCAACGCAATCTGAGAGATAGATACTAAGCATGGATAAATTAGCCAACTGCATTGTAGAGTGGACAGTCAATTCACATGAACTTAAGCCTGTGAACCTTAAGGTTTCCTTGAGGAAGCTGTCGACCTTATGCAGTTTGGACATTGCTGTTTTTGTCCAGCCATCTTGTTTGATTACATTCTCAACTTCTTCTCTCATAGGCGCAATGAATTGCCGTTTGGAAGCCAGATGGAACATCGCGTGTGTAAATGTCTGCACATTTCGTTAGACGCAATTCCTCCGATGATTCAACGCCGCATGAGTGAAAACTCACCATGGAAGTGGTATGAATGGCGGCCATGTTAACCGCCAGGACTCTGATACATATGTTACGCGCTTCTTGCTCGCTTCCTTGGGCTTTCTCGATCAACCAGGAAAGAAGGTCGTTCTGCACAGGGGCCGTTGTGCAGATGTACTTTATATGATGGGTTTCTCAGCCTACCTGTTTGTTGGGATAGGCTGATCCGTGCAGCGCGTATTTCCGAACCCGATCATCGATCATCGGTCCCAGGTGCTTCATGGCGCAGCTCACGCCACTATTGACGGGACTAAACAATCTTCCCACCAACCTTTCAATCGTTCGTAACTTTTTTCGGGACAGAAATATTATCAAACCAATTTTGGACTCACGGACGTAGAAAACACGGCGTAAGAGCGACAAGGATTGCCACTTTAACGACTTGCTTCGTATATTCCATATTCAATCTGATGTACTCAGGATCTCGGCCTTGAAACGTTATTAGTAAGTGTGGCTGGTTGGATATGATAAAGAAACTGATACTAACAGACTGGGAGTCCAACGAAGACCCGATTGCTTACCCGAGTTACTATCTTCATGAACGTCTCCAAAGCATTCACACTGACCCAATCTGGATTTCGTCTAGACTATGGTACCCAAGATATATATATATGATTACTCACTGTCAGAGGAGGGTATTATCTCTTCGAAAGCGGTCATAATCTCATCCTTGACATCGGGAAACACAGAGTCCAGATTACGGGTTAGTTGCGTACGCAGGACGTGGATATGATATGTGTTATCCAGCAGTTGTTGCCCAAGGCTATATTTGACTGCAAGCATCCGGAAAAAAATATTAGTGTCAATGATTTCTCTTTGCTTGATTACGTACCTCTCCAAGAGCCTCCTCCAGCGACATGTTGTCATCTGGCGCTTTCCGTAATTCCTCTATTAGTTCTTGTCCGCTGATAATAACCCGCCACCTGTCAAGCTGAGCTATCTTGAATGCTCGATTCTTATGCTATGTAAAGGCGCATCAGTTCAGCCAAAAATATTACCAACAAACGTGGCAACCTTCGTGTACCCTTCGTGCAGAATTGAGTTTGCTTTGGAAATCCACTTCATTGCCCCGAAGTATGATGTGAAGTTCCCAGACGAGCCGACAATTGGCAATTTAACCTGTTCTGAAGGCTTAAATCTCGCAGAGCCGGTAAACCAATCACAAGAGGAAAACATATGTCACGTCTGCGAGCCTGACGGTACTGGAACATAGAAAACAGCGCCACAATGGCTGATGCTATGATAAAACTATGTGGCGCGATGCCGTCCATCATTTGGCAAGCACCAGTGAGCAAGAATTTGAGTGGGCTGAGTTGCGAATGGAAAAATGAAGTTGAGGTTCATATCTGGTTATGACAAAACGTGTTCGGTGACATCAGTCAGTTTCAATTGACGCGCTTGCACAGCCACCTCCAACCCCCTTTCTCCGATTAACTCCGGATGGCCGCCTTGCCCGCAAAACCTCAAAAAAATGGGTTTCAATACTTCGAGCTGGGAACTGTTTGCCCCATGAGACCATGTTCACCGAAGGCTCATAAGCAAGACCCCAGCCACGATAGTTGGTACATTGAAGTTGACCTGGAAGACGATGCCGTGAGATACCACGCTCCCGTTTGTCAACCACCTTTTGGATGGCAAGTGTAAGGACCTCATCTCGCACCCGATCGCCTTCATTGCAGCGTTGGCTGTGCAAACACAACGTACCAGTCAGTCCCACCTCATCGTGGAAGCATTTCTAAGCTCTTACTTATTCAATGTTCGATTGGATGAAATGAGTCACTGGAGCAAGCAATATGTGCTAGACATCAGGTGGTGACTCGGAATTTGAAACACGCTGTCGAGTGTATAATTTCGACTAGTACTGGGACAACCCGGTTCTGCAGGTGAGTGCAGTCACCAATTCATTGATGGCGCCCACCCGAAAGCTGGCCCAATCAAGTCGGCCAGGACGGTTCTTGATTTTGTTCTTGACACGTAGAATCGACAAACATACGGTTTCTTCATCACTCTGCGAGTTGACTAACGAAGTTTTCATCATAGGTTTTACAACATTAAGCTCAGTGATGTCCGCTCCCTTGCATGTGGTTCATTGAAGGAATCCGTCAGTCTCCTTCAAGTTACCTGGGGGTAGGAAATATCGCAAGTAATCGGCACTCGCAGCAGAATATCTGGCAATTACACCGAAAGGGGGCAAAAATTTCACAGTGCGTCTATCAACCCTGATTGCCGAAGAAACACAATCAAGATTCTTTTGACGGTCATCGGCCAGAACACTGTATCTCTCGATACCCCGAGAACAAGCGGAGATGTATGCAATTCGAGGGATCTGACACTTACGTAGGTGCCGTTCCACTGACCCCTCGCGAAGTCACATTGCAGAACGAACATCATGATTTCCACCCGTCAGATATCAACATGAACTACCCTACGATGTATGCGGAGCTGGAAAGGCTGGTGGAAGATGCTAAACTCCATCGAGCAATCACGGCCTCCTCCACGAATCCATGGTCTGACATTCACCTACTTTGAAATTGCGCCATGGCCATGAACAACGGACGCTTCCAGAATATCGTGTTTGTAAAACTTTTTCTTACTTTAGAAAATACGACTTGACGCAAGCGATCACAGAACCTGATGACCTGATGCTTAAGGGGATATTGATCGCGCTGGCCAGTCGCCAGGTTCACCTTTCTAACTATCTCTGATGTCACATCATGATCAGCGCCGACCACACATCACACTAAAGCACCCGGTGCAATAATCACATTTGCCTCCTTCCTAAACTTTAACGTCTAACATACTCACACGAAGGTAGTGATTTGCGAATAATTTGCCAATAATTATATTTTTCTCATTATCGAGCCACTCAAATGCTTAGCTGTTCAGCAGGCTCGACGGCAGCTCATCGTGGGAGGCTGCATGTGGACGGCGCTAGAACCTGGTCTCGTGAGCGATGGTCATTCACAATGGTTCTTTCATCTGCCCACCCCATGCCACACGAACTTCTCTGTTGATGAGCGATGGAAAGGCTATTAGTAGGTAAATGGAATTTTCTGGGTTTGCTTTTGTCGCAGACTCCGTGCGCCTCAAGGAACGCCGCGCGTCATAATTAGCTTCTTCTTTCTTCGACTCTACAACTCGGAAGACCACAGAGCAGTAGGCTGCATCAGACCTTTGATTGCGCTTGTCCACCTTCTGAGATGTTCCCAATCATTCTACTTTCGGAATTCCGGAATGGTGTCGAAGACGCAGCTATGACATGAGAACTCCACAATGTTGTTCCACCCATATAAACCCGAGTCACCCAAAAATTACGCTCCATCCTGGAGATCACCACGACAACACTTTACTTCCTGCCGCGCCTCATTTGTGCCATGTCGAATGAGTCGACCCATGCCGTGGTAGAGGTGTAAGCTGATTATCATCCTATTTATTACCAATGGTTTAGGTGCCGCTACAGAAACGTGAATGGCTACCTCTCTGTTGCGTCCTTCGGTATGCAATTTGAACCTAGAAAGGAGAAACATTGTACGACACAGTATTTGAACAATAAAACAGCATTGCTATACTACGATTACCTCCTGACTATTAATCAAGAAATTGACTTCTTCTGGGGACGAGGGTTAACGCCTGCATCTGGACTCTTCTTTGCCTGCCGCTATCTCACGCTCTTAGGAAACATTCCGGTTATTCTCCGAGCATTCACGTATTGGTCACCAAATGTAAATTCTAATAAAATATGTCTGTTTCTGTGTACACACTGACATATATATAGGGGTTCGTAGAATGCCATATAAATTAATTGGAGACGGTTGAGGAAGCCTTATCTTCCCAGTTGTAGGCTCGTGACCATCCAGGCTACTTCGCGCCTTGATACAAGGAGTGGCGTAGCCAGGCTGGTAAAAGAGGGAGTGGCGTTGGTGGTCGACCGCGGAGTTCGAATATTTTGGCGTGTGCCGTTACCGCCGGAACCCTTTGCTTTCCGAATGACATTCTCTCGTTCATCCCCTGACACCACCGCAGTGTTGCGAAACGACAACTTGGCAACCATAAATGACATATATGATGTTTACAATCCCTAATTTCACGCCATCTATAATATGACGACGAACTCTTGGGTGACCATCCATGCGAAATTGCAAATTCAATAGTGATGTCAGGTCAGGGCAGAAAAGCCCTTGCCCTGCCCGTACCCTGCCCTGTGAGGCCCTGCCCGAGCCTTGCCCACTGTCGGGCTCAAGGAGGCTCAGGGCCCAGGTTTACTTTCTGAAAAGCCCAAGCCCCAGGCTCAAGCCCGACGAAGCCCGTCCCTCAGAGTCAAGAACGCTGCAACAGGAAAGGATCGGATATTATACTCCAAAATGTGCCAGGTCAAATTCCTGCCATTAGGTATGTGTCAAATGACTTACTAGTCGGTTTCCGCTCAAATACAGCGACGTAGATAGGATATCCAGGGAAAATTAATGCATACATCCAGATTACAACTGTATTGCACGTCGGCAGTACGGCGTGATATGGAAAATGTCAGGAGTGTCTTATTTAAATCACAATATGTGAGTAGAATTCGGAGCTTACTGATCGACAGGTCAACCTGTGGATCCTAAAAATACGCTCGTTAGAATTTTTTTTCGCGGTCTCACCGCGATGTTTGTCCACAACAAATACCTTTATTCGTTCACCGAACATGGATGCCTCCACTCACCTGAATCTGAAGGTATGACACCGTATGGAACGAATAAAATAAAAGCCGCACATACCATTAATTTACGCTACAGGTCTCTGTGATCTGCTCAGATCAATGTCAGGTTTGCGAGCCCGGGCCCAAGCCCTTGCCTGGCCCTGCCTTGCCCATGCCCGCCACCTAGGCTCGGGCTGTGGTTTCCGGAAAGCCTTGCCCTCTAAGGCCCTGCCCAAGCCCCGGGCAATCGAGCCCTGCCCTGACCTGACATCACTAAAATTCAAACTCCGCGGTCGACCACTCGCGCCACTCCCTCTTTTACCAGTCTGGCTGACGCCACACCTGCGGTGAGCTATTGTGCGGGTTAGCCATACTGGTTACGAGTCTATCCCAGTTGTCGAATCCTTCAAAAATATCATCAAATATTATCCGTGATTGTCCAAACCAGCGTTGGTTGTAAGGACATCTGCATTCTGACTTGAAAATGGCCATCTAACGCGTTGGTAGTCATCCTTGTAACACGTACATATGCATTATATGAACGAAGCCGACGTATTCTAGCACTAACATATTTCACTGCTTGCTGTGTGGTATCGTATGCGGCTGTATGTGGTTGTGAACAATAATAACTTTCATAGTGTAACTTATTGTCACAGTGGTCTATTACAGGAATGCCCACAATGGTTTACGATCAACAAGGTTTTCCCGACTCACTTGGGTGTAGTCCAAGAATTGATCCAGACCCGTGAGTAAATCATGTGCATATACATAAACTACATAACTAATTGAAATTATGAGCAGTGGACGTCGTGAGTAATGATTAAGTACAATTTCCAGAGAAAACATCAACTCTTTATCCTAGGATTAGGAGGGGCATGGGCTGGGGTGGTTGTATTCGATACTGAAATCCTAATTTTGACTGTGTGGAAAACAGTACAGATGTCGAAGATTGGGACAGGAAACCTTGTCCGTGTATTGTTGCGAGATGGTAAAAGATATCAATATCTCGTCTTTTCGCGGGACTCACAGTATGTTCAGGTTTTACGTATTATGGGTGCGTTTGAGGTATTATTTATTCCAGTATAGAATCTCAGAAAGTTCTGGATCAGAATACTCACGTTGTCGAATGTCTCTCAAATTTTGACATTTTTTGTAGGTTTAAATTCTTTGGTTTTAGTACTGGATTGAACGCCGTTATTATAGTTTGCTGAGGTACTGAAAGCGTACCCCCGTCACTTTTACACTGATGCAGTCACCATTAGCCTCACCTGAAAGGCGTTGGCACAAACTTCGTTACCATGTAGGTATTGTCAACACTTATCCCTCGCCAAACTGATAAATTGCTGCACGTTTTAGAATTTCCGAAATTGTGATATCCAGACTCATGCTGAACCTTCGGAATCCGGTAACTTTCCACTCCACCGGGCATCTTGACACAATGCCAGGTCTTGGGATGTTCAAAGCAAAGGAAATTACCTTAAGTACGACCGACAGGAATTCCGCCGCACATGATGTTTTCACCCCAGCCGGCGTACCACTCCGTACGAATGAAGGTTTGTGATGGTTCCAACCGTCTCGCACTAAAGAAAATTATAACGTGCAGTGGGGACGGAGGTGGAACACCTAAGGGGCTTCGAATGTATATGAAAGCCTTCAGTACATCGGGTAACGAACCTTGCAGTGGTCCTCGTCGCGTCTTCACGTCCACGTCGCCTGCGTCACACACCAACCTCTCCGTTTCATTCCTCATACTCAATTTATTTTGAGTTCTCTCAACATTTCAATTTCCGACTCAAACTGGAGACTCAATTCGGCCTATCAATTTTTTGGAGTTCAGGAGCCGACGCCGTCCTACCCACACCATGGTCTGCTGAGCATCATCAGACTCTACCCAAGGGGTCTTTGAATTGCAAATACAGGAAACCTTAAAGGAGTGCCGTGATTCGCAATATTAACAACTCATATACCGCGCGGATTTGTCCCATCTGGCATTGCCTCACATTCTTCAGGTTAATTTCTCGTAGCGGAACCTCGTGTAATGGCCTTCGCAATTCGAGAAGGTCGTGGCATAATCTACATCCCTACCGTATTTGGGATTTACAATTTTAGGAGTTAAGAGAGAATTGTAAAACTAGACAGCTAGTTGATCGGGATTCCAAGTATTGTCAGTGGAGAATATCATTGCTACGTGAAGGAGGAACGGTAATAAATCGTGAATTCGGTCGCGAATAAGCTCGGGTCGAGGTCGTCAGACAATCGACGATTGGGAAAGTTGTGGATTTCGTGTGGCGGCGAAGGAGGCGGTGTCTGCGTAAATTTTCTATCTTAACCAAAAATTTCGTCCTTTGACATCCGTGAACTTGCATGGATTAAATATCACGACATAGACGACGGACGAGTCGTGGTGTCCGGTTCAAGCACGAACATATCTGCCTGGTACGGTACTTCAAAGGTTTGAGGGTTCTGCATCCATGTGAGATATTCCGCTCCAACAGCATGCATGCTGGCATAAAATATTCAAGGCATGACTCTGCAGATGAGGTGAAGCAATTACCTTTTACTACCCACGAGTGCGTGGCATTCCAGCCCAGGGAGAGGATCGACACCACCCGAATCGTTGGCGGAAAATCTGGATGGTATTGAGGGACCTTGGTGACGCCCAATGCACCTGCCATTTAGGTACGTCGCAAGGGCGTCATGGTGGAGGCATGGTAGATAACTTGGAGCTAGCTTTTCCCGGTAATACCGTAGGACATTAGGGACTTTTCAGTGGTAGTTACCGCGATTCAGCGAGGCTAGCTCCACGTTCATAATTTATTTTCTTCCACTCTATTGCTCTCATTTTGCCCCAGACCTGCAGTATTACTCTTTTAATGACAAAATATGAGCTTTACACCTCCATATTCCTTTGCATGCCCTCATTGGATGATGCAGGTGAACCACCTGCGCATTTTTCAATTTCAGTTGATGGTATGCCAAGTTGATGCGGCTCAGGACATGGATATCTCATCTGTACATTGTATCATGGAGGGTTAATTGCACTGTTTTTCTCGACCATCAGATCATCCGATTTAATCCCAAACAGCAGATTGGCATACCAGGTGGTTGGCATCAATCACATTGGTGGAGTTAGACATAATGGCACCAGTATCAATTGCAGGGATTAACGATCCGTGAATTGACAAACCGTGGCAAGTTGAACAGTCAATGGAGTCAGTAGGTTCCTTGGTCCAATGGATATCATTGCCATATGAAGCGGGTACTGCATGGAATATATGAATCGTGTGGATGCCAATTTAAGGTGAGATGTATATCAGTCCAGAAACATGGAAGTCACAACGCAACTAAGAATACAGGCATCTGACATGGATTTTGAGAAGAGGGTAGTGCTACCTCCAGAGTGGAGCTAGCTTGGATGCGTCAACCCTCCCACACTGGGAATAGGGCAGCTTGTGAGCAAATATAAATCTGAACTTAGAGTAGAGAATTGTGCAAGTACCCAGATTTCAAGGCAATGGACAACCTCCACCTGCAAGTCAAAGGCAATTTTACCGGTAGCCTCCGTGCAACGCTAGCTACACTTTGAACATATATTGATCACCTCATGCATGTTCCCAAAACAATGTAAAAAGGATGGGCCAGCATGGGTAGTGCATATGGCTATGTGTAGATCCTCAAACGCGCCGAAGCAGCAATTAATCTGGTATGAGCGATATCCGCTAGCTCCCATGTCGCAGCTAGCGACAGAGCATTATAAGACGGCGGGACTGGTTGCACGTTTTTAACATCTCGGGCGCATTAAAATATCC